>JADDOH010005504.1:0-42718 GCA_016648135.1 Agrypnia vestita
TTTTTAATCCATGTTTAAGGGAACAGGTATAATCACATTGAGAACAGGAAAATGGTTTTTCTCCAGAACGTGTACGCATGTACCATATTAAATAACCTTTTTGGGAACATACATAATCACATTGAGAACAAGAAAATGGTTTCTCTTCAGAATGTGTAAACATGTGCTTTTTTAAATTATCTGTTCTGGAACAGGTATAATTACACTGAGAACAAGAAAATGGTTTTTCTCTAGAGGTTTTACTCTAGAGTGTGTGTGCGCGTGGATTTTAAGAAGATATTTTTTGGAATAGGTATAATCACATTGAGAACAGGAAAATGGTTTCTCTCCAGAATGTTTAAGCATGTGACTTTTTAAACTTGTTTTTCGGGAAGAGGCATAGTCACAATGAGAACGAAAAATTGGTTTCTCTCCAGAATGTTTAAGCATGTGTTTTTTTAAAAAAACTTTTTGGGAACAGGCATAATCACATTGAGCACAGAAAAATGGTTTCCCTCCAGAATGTGTAAGCATGTGGGTTTTTAAATTATTTTTTTGGGAACAGGTATAATCACATTGAGAACAGGAAAATGGTTTCTCTCCAGAATGCTTAAGCAAATGGCTTTTTAAAGTACATTTACGGTAACATGCATAATTACATTGAGGACAGAAAAATAGTTTCTCTCCAGAATGTGTAAGCATGTGGGTTTTTAAATTATTTTTTTGGGAACAGGCATAATCACATTGAGAACAGGAAAATGGTTTCTCTCCAAAATGCTTATTAAGCATGTGGATTTTTAAACTTTGTTTAACGTAACAGGTATAATCACATTGAGAACAGGAAAATGGTTTTTCTACAGAATGCGTACGCATGTGGTATGTTAAGCTATATTTATGTGAGCAGACATAATTACATTGAGAACAAGAAAATGGTTTCTCTCCAGAATGTTTAAGCATGTGACTTTTTAAACATGTTTTTCGGGAAGAGGCATAGTCATATTGAGGACAAGAAAATGGTTTCTCTCCAGTATGTGTACGAGAAAGCTTCTTTAAGGTTTGCGGTAAAGAACATGTGTTATTACATTCGGAGCAAAATAAAGGTTTCTTCTCTCTAGGGTGTGTGAGCAGGCGCGTCTTGATCACCGATTTCTCCGAAGACGTATAATTGACTTGTAAGCAAGACAAGGTTTCTCCACTGGGACTCTGGGATTCTTTAGTACTGCAGACAGAATGAATCCTTAAGTTTTGAGTTTTATCGAGATAACCTGGAACAATCAAAATAATATTAACAATAAACGATAATATCTTAATTAATATTATTATTTGTTTAATTAAATAACTAAAGAAAATAAATAAGCCATAAAACAAATTAAAAACCATAATTTAAAACCAATTTTGTTTATTTATGATACATTCATTATCATTTGGGGGTGTTTTGGTTTCGAGTGTATAAATAATTCTGGTTGTTGACATCGGGTCACCGCTCTTTCTCGGAGACGTATGTTGAAAGTTGCTTTATGTTTTACAGCGTTTATTGATTAAAACAATTACAATTATATACAGAATGACACACGGGTAAAAATGTCGGTATGATCCGTAGTGCGATGGGCAGCTCTCGAGGACTAAAGCGTGGTCGTCCCGGTTTATATACCTTTTCGAGACAAAGGCGTCGTTGATGTCTCCGGCCTGGTGATGCCGACCTTCCGTTTTCCCGTCCGCCGGTCGTTCTTTTCGCCCTCTGTACGTCTGCTCGGGGCCCGCTGACGGCGTTCGGTCGTTGAGTTTTGTCTGCCAAGCAATTCCCACTGCGGTTGTGTGTGTGCCCTCCGTGTAGCCTTTTGTCAAGGGGTCAGCGCTCCTTCATTCATTTTGGGGCGCGTGTGACCTGCATTGGTGATCGTAGATATGTGTGTGTGTGAATCACCACAATTATTTTTGGTTTTTTTAATTTCTAGTGCTTCTAAATTACATAAATGTCAACTTTTACTATCAATGTCAAGAATATTGACTCCTGTATTTTTATCAAAACTATGTTTATACTCAATAATATGATTGGCGAATTCGGAAAAAAATAATTATTTAAGCATCTTATATGTTCTGTAATCCTAACATCAATAAAGGCATTGCATTTTAGTTTATAAACACCGGAGCGTGTCATTTTGTGATCTTTATCTTTAACATTTTTCATAAAGTTATCAATATTATTTTTCTTATAGAAAGCTGGTTTTACGGTGGCGGGTAGGTTTTTCGCGCATTCAATTGAAAAAATGTTAATATATTAAATTCTACGAGATTGTTTAGTGGAGGATGCGGTATCCAATTCTGGCTCCTTTTCAAGGGCGGGTAAAATCGCTGTTGGATTTTCAGAGATCCTTGATTTTTTTAAATATCTGCAACTTAAGTATTTTTGTATAACTAAAGAAGTTTTTTCTGGTTTGTGTCTTCTGGGGTATTATGCCGTGTTATAACAACCTTTCTGGCTTCATAACACGGCATAATACTGGTCGTAATAACACGGCATAATACCCCAGAAGACGCAAACCAGAAGATTCTCAGTGGCCGTGAAAATCTAAGAACATTACTAAAGAAGTGTTTTGTTTTTCTTGGTACACAACTGAAATGGAATTAAGATGTTGATAAAATATTAATACCATCGAAATTCCGAAATATAATTGAAACATTTAAAGTGTTTTTGTCTGCTCGCCACCCGCGGCCCGAGGTGCGGGAGTGGAGGGGGAGGCGAGCACATAAAACCGGGGACACTCGTGGGCACCAGGCTCTTCGATTCCCTGGTTACGCATTCGATAGACAGGCTGTAGTATGTTCGGTCGGTAGTAAATCACATCGTTGTAATAAACTGGAGTAATTACTAGATCGTGTATTATTCCACTTGAAACCCGAACACTGCATTCCCAGGCGGGAATACACAACACAAATAAAACAAAAACAGGAGTGTTACGATAATACTCAGTCGTTATCGTGAAATAAAATACTTTGGTGTAGGAATAAAAAAGAGAAGAAACAGAAGTATCAAGGGGCTCTCGAAAGGTTCTAATACATACTGGTGCGGGGTGGGGCGGCGTGCTATATATAGCTCGACACCGTACGTTAGGCAATTCTAATTTAATATTTATAACGTAAATTAGCATTTCTATGTTGCGCATAAGTAATGTAAAATAAACAGTAGGCTCTAAGCTTTTAAGTTTTTAAGCAAAGATGATTTCGCTACATTATGAAATGAAGTTTCGCAAGTATTCTTAATGTTTAATCTTAATTGTGATGGCTTTACATTCTGACTGTTTGACTTTTCTGTCGTAAAATTGCTGTTGGTGTTGGATTTTGCTGTTGTTAAAAATGCCGCCAAAACGACAAAATGAATCAGGTTAAGAAACAGTAAGTGTTCCGGACGGGAACGCGCAAAAAAATGGGGTGATTCCACCGCCTTACGGTCAGGTCAACCTGATGGCACCGATATCGCAGATTCTCAGACGAAAGCGAGATCGTATAAAAATTCGCTGAGAATCTTAGAGCGGTCCAAAGGCTGAAGCAGGAGTCGAGTAGAGAAGAAGAGAAAGTCGCAAGTAGATCTGGAGGTGAACGCAGGAGCAGAACTGAATTCTGGGTTCCTGCGCCACGTAATTTATTTCATCAAAATATCAGGGCCCGCACGCCCAGGCGCATTTTCAACGACCAGTCAGAGGTCGGCATTTCGGAAACCGACGACACCGACCTCTGTCTGACGGCGGGATCACTACTCATAATTCGAGTCGCAGCTCTATGAGCAGTGGTCCCGTATTCAAAATATTAATAAACATGTAACTAAACATTCTACTATAGTTATAACATACTATTTTTACACATTTATATTATATCTTTCTTTTGTTTCAATAACAAATGTCTCTCAGGTTCATCCTTCATGGAGATAATCGATAAAAAGGGGGCCAGACTCGCCAAGCTGGGTGCAATAATTTCGTATATTTGGTCTCTCTGGCGAGCCTGGCTACACAAATTCAATATTTTTTCTACATAAAATTATGTAAAGCCATATACAAGTGATTGCGAAAAAAATCATATTAATTTTTACATTTTATAATTTTTGTATAAAAATGGCGACTTCGGCACGGTACCGATGTCGCAAGAGGGTACTGAATTGTGTTTGATAAAAATGGCGACTTTGGCACGGTATCGATAAAATGGCGACTTCGGCACGGTACTGATGTCGCTAGAGGGTAAAACCGATGCCCCCGGACTGTGGAGATACCGTACTGCAGTCGCCCAATATTACGATTTGGGAAGATTAAAATCTTTTTCAAGAATCAAATCATGCCGCCGCGATTTCTTCTTACATCGCTTACAACATACACAAAAACATTTTTAACAACAAAATTAATCCGATAACGTCCCAGTGATGTCAAAAATAAACTTTAAAAAACATACATACAAAAATTACAATAAATAACTTCGGTTATTTTTAATAAAAAATGCGTCGAGCGCGCTAGGCATACCCAAAGAGTTTTATTTATTCTTGCCCATCTGCGCGCTCGCGCTCACAATTCATGTGATAAACAATGCAATAATTAATTCTAAAAAATCAAAATACAAAAAAATCACTTTTTTCTTTAATATAATGTTCATCAGTGCCAACATTTGGAGATTGGTAAAAAAGGCCCGATTAAGGGCCACCGGTTTTTTCTTGTCCGACACACTCCCCTCGTGCAGCTTGCCTGTGCTACCGGGAGGACAAGATATCTCGTCATAACTTTACTCTGTCGCAATCTTGGACAATGTGACGATCCTGGTGGCGGGCCGGGTGTAGTCACCGGCGGCGGTCCGTACACGAACGACCCGAACTTGACCGTCCGGTGCCGGCTTCGCCTCCATTATTATTCCTCTGGGCCACGTGTTTCGGGGAAGTGCGGGATCAACGATCACCGCTATTTCGCCTTCCTTGATGGCGGGAGCAGATTCCTGCCATTTATGCCTTCGGGCAAGCGTGGGCAGATACTCGCGCATCCATCTGCGCCAAAATAGGTCGGCCAGCTGTTGGCTCACTCGCCACTGCCTTTTCAGGCACACGTTCTCGTCAAGGGCGCCGTAGATGGCCAAATGCGAGTTGTGGCCTGCCATCCCCAATAAAAGATGGTTGGGGGTGAGGGGGGCATCATCTTTCGGGTCCACTGACACATGGGTCAGTGGACGGCTGTTCACGGTGTGCTCGGCTTCGGCCAGCACCGTTCTCAACATTTCTTCTCGTGGCGCTCTTTCTTTTAGTGTGGCTTCCAATGCCCTTTTTACGGCGCGTACTAAACTTTCCCACGCGCCGCCCATGTGCGGGGCGAGGGGAGGGTTGAAGTGCCACTCCACCCCGCTCCCCGCTAGATGCTCCTGCATTCTTTTATCTTCGGACAATTCGGCCAATGCCCTGGCCATTTCTTTTTCGGCTCCTCTAAAATTTGTTCCATTATCCGAGTAGATGAAACGAGGTTGACCGCGGCGTGCTGCCATTCTTCTAATAGCGAGTATGGCTGAGTCAGTTGTCAGCGACTCAGCCAGCTCCAGGTGTACGGCGCGTGTTGTTAGGCACGTGAACAACGCGCCGTACCGTTTTTCTTTTCGTCGGCCGATGGTTATCATCATCGGCCCAAAATAATCCAATCCACATCGGTGGAAGGCCGGCGTGTGATGCTCCAGCCGGCAGACCGGGATTTGCCCCATCAACGGAGGGCGCGGCTGGCTTCTCTGGACTCGGCACGCTTGGCACTCAAACTTGATACGTCGCACTGTCGGTCTTAGTCGTAGTATGAAAAAGTTTTCACGTAAATCAGACACGGTTCGTTCGGTGCCCGGGTGATTTCCTTTTTCGTGATAATGTTTTACCATTATTCTTGTGTATGGGTGGGCGCCGTCCAAAATGACGGGCGCCCTCAATCCTGGTGGTATATCTGTCACCGTGGTTTCTGCCAGCCGTGATCCCATCAGAATGACGCCGAAATCATCTAGCAGTGGCGTCAAGTGGTGGATTCGGCTATTTTTGGCCAGGAGTCCTCCTTTCTGAAGAGTCCTGATTTCGGGCCTAAAGGCGTCTGCCTGGGCTTGTAAAACCCAGGCACGCTCGGCTTCAATTCTTTCAGCCGAGGTTATATCTCGACCGGGCTGGTCTCCTGTGTGGCGACGACAATTCGCCACAAAACGCCTCACCCAAGCGGTGGCGCGGACCAGCCGGGTCCACGACGAGAAGCGCGTTATGTCAGGCAGCGCTCCCCCCGTATTTGCATGCCGGACCGCCAGTACGGTCGCGGGTTTCATTTCCAACATGCTTTCTGATGGTTGTAGTCGGCAGGCCTCTCGTGGCCAAGCCGATTCTCCTCTTCGGAGGAAGTCAGGACCGCCAAACCACATACCGTCCGCTGACAGGTTTTGAGGATCGCCATCCCTGGTGCCGATATCCGCCGGGTTATGACGCGTAGGGACCCATTTCCAGTCCGTGACTTCGGTCAGCTCGTCAATCTCCCCCAGACGGTTCGCTACGAACGCTGAATATGATCGAGGATCGGTTCGTATCCAGCACAGGACCGTTGTAGAGTCGGTCCAATACTGAGTTTTGACAATTTCACATCGGTGTTCTCTTTTTATGGTGGCCGCTAATCGTGCGGCCAGAAGTGCCGCTTGAAGTTCCATACGTGGAATGGACAAGGGTTTCAAAGGCGCCACCTTGCATTTTGCCGATATGAAGGCTACGTCCGAGCCGCCCTCTCCTTGCTCGGCAAAATACGCAATGGCACAGCATGCTTTTTCCGAAGCATCACTAAAAACATGTAAAACAACTTTGCTGTCTCGACGCGAAAGACATGGTCGAGCGATCACACACACTGTTTCTTTTATTAATTGGTACCACGCGCGCCATTTTTTCGCGTGCTCGGGGCGGATTTCTTCGTCCCACCCGACCTTGGAGCGCCACACTTCCTGAAGTAGTATCTTCGATCGTATCATCTGACAAGCAAGGAAGCCCACCGGATCGAAGATTCTCATCACTGCACTTAATAACTGACGTTTGGTCGGGTGGGCCACCTCCGACAGTTCTGGTAAATTCACAAACTTGAAAATGAATTTATCGGAGGCGGGCTCCCACGCTATCCCGAGCACTCTTTCAGTCGTGGTATCTTCTCCAATGATGCGCATTGGCTCTACAGCCCGTATAGCTAGCACCTGTGGGTCATTTGACGCCCAGTTCATCAGGAGCATGCTACCTCGCCGCAGCACCTCGGACACTTCTTCCATCATTCTGATGGCTTCTTCGGTTGTGTCCAAGGCGTCGAGGTAGTCATCCATATAAAAGGTCCGTTTGACCGCGTTTGCGGCGACCAGAAATTCCGCGGCGCTGGCATCTGCGATTTTATTGCGAACATACTGCGCGCTGCTGGGCGAGCACATCAATCCGAACACCATCGACGACATTTGGTAGGTCGTCGGTTCCGTCTCGCTCAGTTTTGTCCACAAAAACAGCTGCGCAGCTTGGTCCACTTCTCTAATTTTTATTCGTAAAAACATTTCACGCACGTCGGCTGCCAGCGCCACTTTCTCTTCCCGGAACCGGAACACATTCCCCAGTAATGAACTCAACATGTCCGGTCCCGTCAATAATGCATCGTTCAGAGACACTCCTCGGCACTTGCTGGCACCGTCAAACACTATTCTGATTTTGTCAGGTTTATTTGCATTAAACACTGCAAAATGTGGCAAGTAGTTTTTTCTTTCCAGTCGTGCCTCTTCAATGGGCGAAATGGAGTGGGCATACCCTTTCGCCAAATAATCTGCCATTTTGGCTCTGTACGCTTCGGCGAACACTGGATTTTTCTTCATTTTCTTTTCAATACCGGCCAGGCGGTTGGCGGCGCACTGGCGGGTTTCGGGCAGCTGACTGCCCTCATTCTTCCAAAGTAGGCCTTTCTCCCACCGGCCAGTGGGCAGCTGACGGATGGTGGCTTCCATAATTGTCGTGGCTTTCGCATCTTCTTTATTTACACGGGCCACGGCGGTGACTCCCAATGAGTCCACTGCGAAGTGCTCACGGACGAGAGCCTCCAAAGTATTATTTTTTTCTTTTTCAAAAGTGCCGGTAATACTCATTACTATCGCGGAACCGGCGTGCGACTGGTCTCCGAGTACTCCATTTTTCCGACCATTTCGGTCAGCAACTGTGGTGATGTCAGGTACTTGGCATCAAATCTGCGCACAGTTGCTACCACATTCCTGATGCTGATGGCGTAGTCCGTCAGAGCGTCGGTCGGCGAATCTTCAGTGATGCGAGGGTGGCGGCGCACTTGTTCCAGCATGCTATCCACAATATCTTCCGAATTTCCAAATCGATGTTTCAACGTCCGAATTATCTCCGGCACGTTATACGGATCGACCAACAGTGGAGCCACGGCTTCTCGTGCTCTCCCTTTCAGGGCCATCTGTAGTCTGATGATGTTCTCAGCAGCTGATAGTCCACACAGCGCCGTGGACTGCTCATATTGAGCGTAGAAAGTTGGCCACTCGAAGGGATCCCCAGTAAAGTGTGGAAGCTCCTTGGCTACCGATTGTCGTGCCAAAATCGCTGACACTTGAGCTTCTCCATTTGCAGTGTGCGATCTGGGGCTCTCGGTTTGGCGGTTTCTTCGGATGGCTTCTTCAATCCAAGAAGTCACCATTTCTTCAGGGTCGGGTTGGTTCAAAACCCAATCTCGGGTGAACGCACTCGCTCCTGGGCACCGCTCCGGCAGTGCTGATGGGTTGGAAGTGGTGTGTAGGGCCTCGTCCCTTGCGGCTTCAGCCGCATCTCGGATGGTACGTCTGGCCGCGGCGTCCACAGAAGGTGGTTGTTCGGGGCACCACGTGGTTGCTGCTCAATACTCACCAGGCCCTTTTCAGGGCTACCAGATGTGTTGATTCTCGTCGCAGCTCCGGCTGCGCTTGTCCTGGGAATCGTCGTCTGGCTGGCAGTACACACGCGGATTAGCGCATCCGCGTGCTCTCGTTGGAGATCTCTTGCGTGTGGTTGCTGTCGACGGAGCTCCGCCCTCAATTGGCGGATGGTGTCCTCCGTCGTCACGGAATCCCGTGTCTCCCTCGTGGAGTCACGTCTCCGTCGGAACCGGCCTGTTCCGACTCATCTCGATGAAGGTCTTCCTCCTCTCGGTCACGGGCGTGACCCGATCGTAGTCCTGATCGTGACATTGTCGCTGGTGACGTGTAGCTGACGCGTAGAACGGAGATCCGGCTCGAAGCTGTTCCGGACGGGAACGCGCAAAAATATGGGGTGATTCCACCGCCTTACGGTCAGGTCAACCTGATGGCACCGATATCGCAGATTCTCATACGAAAGCGAGATCGTATAAAAATTCGCTGAGAATCTTAGAGCGGTCCAAAGGCTGAAGCAGGAGTCGAGTAGAGAAGAAGAGAAAGTCGCAAGTAGATCTGGAGGTGAACGCAGGAGCAGAACTGAATTCTGGGTTCCTGCGCCACGTAATTTATTTCATCAAAAAATCAGGACCCGCACGCCCAGGCGCATTTTCAACGACCAGAGGTCGGCATTTCGGAAACCGACCTCTGTCTGACGGCGGGATCACTACTCATAATTCGAGTCGCAGCTCTATGAGCAGTGGTCCCGTATCGAAAGCACAACATAAATGACAATGTAAACCAAATTATAGTAACATAAAATGAAAATACTAATATAATAAATGCATATACATAAGAATAAAGTACTAAATAAAGAAAAATAATAAATTAAACAAAGTTTTATAAAGTTACGGTACAGTTATAATTATAAGAATAATAAATAAAATATATTTTAAAAAAAATCAAAAATCCGAAAAAGAAAGCAAAATAGATAGGATAGGAAAGGAAAGAAGGTGGGTTTGAGTTTGAAGGAATGTGTGCGTGTATGTGTGTGGTAGGGATAGGGTCATGTGCAACAAATAATGTGTATTTGAGTGATATATGCTTTTGTAGATCGTCGGTAAAGATATTGAAACGTACAAATTTATTCCAGATCTTCAATTGTTCAAAAAATATATAAAATTACTATAAACTACCAACATATATATATAATTTAAACATTTAGCGATTTCGGTATCACGATGTCCGCTTCAAGCCAGACGCGCAATAACAATTATTAACCGAATCATGTCCAAACCACAAAGTTAACATCCAAAATATAATCTGTTTCTTCAATTTCTTCGTGATGCCCTTGTCTAAGCGAAGATTGGCGATAATCACGTTGTGTCGGACAAGATAAAACCGGCGGCCCTTAATCAGGCCTTTTTTACCAATCTCCATATGTTGGCACTGATGAACATTTTATTAAAGAAAAAAGTGATTTTTTTGTATTTTGATTTTTTAGAATTAATTATTGCATTTTTTATCACATGAATTGTGAGCGCGAGCGCGCAGACGGGCAAGAATAAATAAAACCCTTTGGGTATACCTAGCGCGCTCGACGCATTTTTTATTAAAAATAACCGAAGTTATTTATTGTAATTTTCGTATGTATGTTTTTTAAAGTTTATTTTTGACATCACTGGGAGGTCGTTGTCGGATTAATTTTGTTGTTAAAAATGTTTTTGTGTATGTTGTAAGCGATGTAAGAGGAAATCGCGGCGGCATGATTTGATTCTTGAAAAATAATTTAATCTTCCCAAATCGTAATATTGGGCTACTGCAGTACGGTATCGCCACAGTCCGGGGGCGTCGGTTTTACCCTCTTGCGACATCGGTACCGTGCCGAAGTCGCCATTTTCATACAAAATGTAAAAATTAATATGATTTTCTTCGCGATCACTTGTACATGGCTTTACATAATTTTATGTAGAAAAAATATTGAATTTGTGTAGCCAGGCTCGCCAGCGAGACCAAATATACGAAATTATTGCACCCAGCTTGGCGAGTCTGGCCCCCTTTTTACCGATTATCTCCATGAAGGATGAACCTGAGAGACATTTGTTATTGAAACAAAAGAAAGATAAAATATAAATGTGTAAAAATAGTATGTTATAGCTATAGTAGAATGTTTAGTTACGTGTTTATTAATATTTTGAATATTATCGCCGCGTTCTATTTTGTGTCGTGGATCTCTGTCACCGGTAAATCAACCGTCCGTGACATCGTGTCACTTTAAAGTATCGTACCGTCGAGATTTGATAAATGAATAAATATTCCAGTGCCGCTCCACCGGAAAGTGCATCAGCTGGTTCTTCGTGTGCGACGGGCGGGCCGACTGCGCCGACGGGTCCGACGAGGAGTGCGCGGGCGCGCGCTGCCCGCGCGGCTCGCTGCGCTGCCCCCGGCGGCGGGCCGCGGGCGTGCTGGCGGCCGTGCTGCTCGCTGCGCGTCCCCACTCCGCCGCCGGGCCCGACGGCCGCCAGCACTGCCTGCCGAGGTCCACGCGCTGCGACGGCACCAAGGACTGCCCCGGAGGAGAGGACGAGAGGAACTGCCGCGCCACGAGGAAGAGGAGGTAAGAGCATTTGTGGTATGCGCAGCTTTTCTCCACCATATTCGAGTAATATCTTCAAAATAATTAACAGTTAATATTCTGTTATTTTCTCTTGTTTTTTATTTTGTACCTACTAGCTGTCTGTACCCGACGTTGCCCGGGTAATAGATTTAATTAAAAATTCTGGCAGGATGGTGCCATTGTTTTTCAAAATCTTTAAATAATAACGATGTTTACATTTAATCCAGGCAAGGGATGGATGGGAGAGTGTAGACAATGACAATACATATTTTCATTGTCTACACACAACACAACATAAAACACAAAGTTTTAAAATGCAATTAAATATGCTCGGTTTAGTTCTCTAAAATTATTCGTGTGTAGGTACAAGAAGGAAATGTGTAAAGCGCCACACGTTGACATTAAATGGAAGCTTTATTATTCTTTTTAATTATGGCTGACAAGTGACTACTTTATTTCAACATCCTGTCTTAGACACATGTAATTCCATCTTAGAAGAATAGAAATCAAGCTTTGAGTGCGAAGTGGCTTTGGTAAGAGCGTCTGCAACCATCAGGTCTGTTTGTATGTAGCGTACATCAATAGAGCTTCCAAGAACTTTATCACGAAAAATGATTCCTCAAATCAATATGTTTGGTCCTAGAATGATAACCATCAGAACCTGAAAGTTTTATAGAGCTTTGATTATCACTGTAGATGACAATAGTTTCACTCTTTAGTTGTGGCCAAATATCCTCTTGAAATTGCTTAAGCCATATAGCTTCGTGGACACATGATGACAGTGACATATACTCTGCCACTGTAGTAGATAGAGCGACAGTAGGCTGACGTCTAGAGTTCCAGCTGATGGATTCTCCCTGGAACAGGAATGCATAACTAGTACATGAACGGCGGTCATCCCCCGAGTTGGCCCAATCTGCATCACAGTAGCCATGAGTCATATTCTCATCTGCACATTGCTTGTAACTAAGTCTATAATCTTGGGTACTCTTCAAATATCTCAAGACCCGCTTCAGACCATGCCAATGTTGTATCTCAGGCTTGTTATTAAATTTACTTAATAAGTTGACAACATAACTAATGTCCGGTCTTTTGATTTGTGATATGTACAGTAGACATCCAATTATTTCTTGATAAGGAATATCATTTAAGTTTTGATTTATATCAGAATTTTCTTGTAACTTATTATTTACATCCATAGGACTTTTCACAGGCTTAGAGTCAACCATTCCATATTTATTTAATACTTCTAATATGTACCTTTTTTGATCTTAATTAATTATTCCCTTTCTCTTTCTCTTTTTACATGAACTCCTATGTAAAAGGATAACTCTCCAAGGTCTTTCATATTAATTTTTTTGTTTAAGTTTTCTTTGATACAATTTTGACATAATTGATTGACTCTTGATTGTTTGAAAATATAATTAAGTCGTCTACATAAATAGCAACAAACAATATATTGTTATAATCAACAATTTTATGATGTATACATGGATCTAGTTTAGACTGTATGAGACACATATTTTTTAATGTAGAGTCTAACTTCTGGTTCCACATCCTGCTAGCTTGTTTCAAGCCATACAGAGATTTTTTGAAAAGACATACATTTATACCTTTTTCACACAAAGGTGGTTGTATCATATAAATTTCCTCCTCTATGTCGCCTTGAAGAGATGCTGAAATGCGAAAAAACTTCATTATAATCTATATCTTTCTTCTGAGAACATCCTTTATGACTAATCTTGCTTTATATCGTATAACTTGACCATCAGCATCAGTCTTCAATTTGTAGACCCATTTACATGGAATGGCTCTCTTACCTTCTGGTACAGGTACTAATGACCACGTATTGTTTTGCAGGAGCGACTCATATTCGTTGTTCATGGCAACTTTCCATTCTTTAGCATCTGGGCCTGAAAGAGCTTCTTCCATAGTATCTGCCTCTTTTACCCATAAAGCTATTTCTTAGTTTGAATCATTTAAGCTTTCACACAAGTAGGTATTTTGTTTATTTCTTGGACTCAGCATTATCTTACGAGGTGGTATATCACTTATTTTTATATCTGGTTTGTACACATCATCAGCATTATCAGTGTGGTAACTATCATCATTTTCAGATGATTCTTCTTTCAATGTACTCTCATTCAGAGTTGTGCTCTCTAAACTTGAATGCTCAGGTGTGTCAGTTGAAGTCTCACTGGGACTTTCCTCCATTTGAGATGAGTCATTAGATTAATTTTTCTGCAATTCCGATAGCGGCACAATAACACTATTATTTTTAATTGTATGTTCAAGAAAGATTTCATCTCTACTTTTGTATATTTGTTTTCGATTTCTATCATAAAATCTATACCCTTTTGTATACTCACAGTATCCAACAAATATCATTTTGAGTGCTTTGGAGTCCCATTTTTGCCTCTTCTCTTTGGGCACATGTACCATAGCATCACAACCAAAGATTTTCATATTCTTAATATTTGTTTTTTTACCCGTCCACTTTTCATATGGCGTCTTATAATCCAGGACCTTGGTTGGTGATCGGTTTGTTATGTAAGCAACTGTAGATACTGCTTCAGCCCAAAAAGGTTTTTCAAGCCTGGAATTTAGGATCAAACATTTATCTCTTTCTACAAGCGTGCGATTCATTCGCTCGGCCAATCCGTTCTGTTCCGGGGTGTACGGATTTGTGGTCTGATGTTGAATGCCAAATCTTTTTAAAAACAATTCGAATTCTCTATTTATATATTCTTTTCCGTTGTCTGATCGTAATACTTTAATTGTTTTTTCAGTCTCATTGTCTACTAAGTTTCTGAATTCCTTAAATTTTTCTAAGGTATCAGATTTATTTTTCATAAAGTAGACATACACTTTTCGGCTATAATCATCTATAAAAGTGTCATAGTATTTGACACCTCCTAAAGAGCTAGTCTCCATCGGACCACATAAATCAGTGTGAATTAATTGGAGAGGTTCACTGGCCCTGGTACCAATATTTTTAAAAGGTAGTCTATTCATTTTACCTTCCAAACATGTTGTGCAAATTTGGTTATCCTTTTTAGATAATTCTAACCCCTCTGCACTGTTCTCCAATTTCTGTAAGTCTGTGAAATTTAAGTGACCCATTCTCTGATGCCACAAATTTGTATCATGTTCATCTACAGTTGACAGAAATGCAGGAGTTTCAGAAAAATTTTCCAATACATACATGTTGTTATATTGCAAAGCTGTCAAAGTTAATTTCTTATTTTGATAAATTTTAGAATAGTCTTTCTCAAAATTAACTTGACATCCATTTTTTGTCATCTGGCTTACAGAGAGTAAATTAATTGTCAGGGAAGGTACATACAGCACATTTCTTACTTGAATTGTCTGAAGTCTGCCTTCACAGTCTTTTATTTGCAAGTTTATACTACCACACCCTACTACTGCCACTTGTTGTCTGCCACTTTGATATTATTTATGGTTGTAGGAGAAACATCATACATCCACTTTCGCTCTCTGCACATATGCTGCGATGCTCCAGAGTCAATGTACCATAGCGTTCTGTCTAAAGTTTCTCCAACTGAAAAAACAGCATAATATCCATTATTCTTCGTGCTATTATCTGAATTTGATTTCTTATTCTTCTGAAAGTAGCAATCTTTACTGAAATGTACGTGTCTGTTACAAGTGTAACATCGTGGGCCTTTCTTTTGGTAGTTATCGGGTGAATCTTTGTGAGACTTTGACATATTTTGAAACTTATTATTAGATTTATTAGCGTAGTAGGCCGAAGAATCTGACACTTTAACTGCCTGTAGCAGCTTTGCCAGCGAGCAGCAAAGTACCAAGCTACTCGTCTCCAACTACAAAATTGATATTTCTATGCTTGTGAGCTGATATCATTACTTTGTTAATGTAATCTTCAACACTAGAGCTGTTATCTAAAGTAGTTGTAATCAGATCACGTAATAAACCTACTTTTCTAGAAAGCCCGGAGTCTTCAAATACATTTTGTAGGCTCATCCACACTTCACGAGCCGTCTTGGAATTTTCAATGTGAACGTAATGAATTAGTTCTACCAACAAAATAAATATAGCTTTTGTGTCTTTTTTCCTGTCAACATCTTGTGTTTCTGGATCAACACACTCCCACAGTTCTTGAAGTTCTAAATATGACTTGACTGCAAACTTCCATGTGTTGTAATTTTCCCTTCCCAACAACTTCTCTATTTGAAGGTTAGAAGTCATTGCCACGAGATATTTATTAAGTGTATACTTTTACTTTCCGGTAATAAATTGCAGGTGGATATGGCCTGGGCCCAGAACCTGTTGAAATGAAACTATAACACTGAATATTGCCTGATTTATTATAAAGATAACGGATTACAATTAAACAGAATATCTTAGCACAGACGTCAAAAAGGCACAAGAAGGAAATGTGTAAAGCGCCACACGTTGACAATAGATGGAAGCTTTATTATTCTTTTTAATTATGGCTGACAAGTGTCTACTTTATTTCAACAATAATAATCAAGATTCTACAAGAAATAAAGAAAATTAGAAAAAAAAAAATTAATCATTCACCTTCATGTTGTGAGAGTTAACGGGAGATAGAGGGGTAAAGGAGGAGCGAAGAAGAGGAAATGACGACTTTATTTTCAGCAGGATCCTAAAAAATAAAAATGCGAAATTTGAGTTAGATCACATCGCAGTGGGGTTGAAAAAGGTGTGGAATGGCACGTAAGTTTTCCGCAGGGTTCTAAAGATTAAATGTGCAAAATTTAGATCAGAATCTGTCAAACGGTATAGATTTGTGCAGAAAATATACCAAAGGATAAATGTCTCCTGTGTTATCCGCCTGGTCCTAAAGAATAAGTGAGCAAAATTCGGGACAAATCTTCTAACAGTGCAGATTTGTACAGAAAATATATCAGGAGAGGGGGTGGCGTAATATATATCAGGGGGAGGTGGCGGGCAACATAGGCGACATTTTCCTCGTCCCCCTTTTCCCCTCTCCCTCCACTGATATATTTTCTATTCAAATCTGTACCGTTTGACCGATCTGACTCAAAATTTTCAAACATACTCTTTAGGACCCGGCGGGTAACATAGGTGAAATTTTCCTCCTCCTCTTTTCCCCTCCTCCCACCCCCTGATAAATTTTACATGCAAATCTATACCGTTCGAACGATCCGACTTAAATTTTGCTTATTTATTCTTAAAGACCCGGCGGGTAACAAAGATGATATTTTACTCCTCTTCCTTTACCCCCCCCCGATATATTTTGTGTACAAACAAATATACACCGTTTGACTGTCTGACCCAAATTTTGCACACGTATTCTTTAGGGCTCTGTGGGTAATATAGGCGATATTTTCATCCATCCCAGCCTAGAGTAAACGGAAAAATTGTTTTATTAGAGGCTTTGTAAAACAATGGAACCTTTGTTTCCCCCACACACTTATGTTTAATCTTAATCCTTAACCTTTCTTATGTTTAATCTCACTTATGTTTATGTAATTTCACTTATGTTTAATCTCAATCCTTTAATACTTAATCCTTAACCCGTGCAGCGTTGGGTACGAACAACTAGTCATCATTATATAGTCAATAAAAAATCCAAATTTGAATATCAGTTATCCCTACAACGTTACGGACGTTCTATATACCTAAAACTTTAACATTTTTTACTCAAAACTTAGGCAGGTCAATATTGTCGACTATGTTTCTATATAGGTATTTAATTCTTAAATTGAGTTGAGTCATCACCATACTAACGTATTACATCGAATAATTTAGTCTAGAGCGAACATTATTATAATTAATAAATTTATATATATATATACGTCGTTACTCCGTTGACTTTAATTCGAGCTAAGTACATGTCTACTTGACACTAACTTTTTAAGTATGTAAATTATTCCCGAGGTGTATCTGATTCACTCATACATTTTTCTGTTCTTTATTTCCCGTCAAGTGCCGTTATGTAATTTGACCCAAGAATAAAGTTTAATTTAAAGGAGCCCAAACACGTAGACACTTTTGTCTCGAGAGTAGCTCCAAAGGTGAATACACAACAATCTCGGCTAAGTCGTTAATTCAAAAAGTTTCTTTAGTATTTTACACGGAGAGAAGATAGAATCGATCACAGTAGGTAGGTACATGTATCGACCTTTACGGCTATTGATGGAACATTTTGTTTACGCAATGTTTTAAAAATCGTACGTGTAGGTACGCTATTCAGGCACATCACGTAGAGTGAATGTTACCACTAGTACGTACGTTCTGGTAAGGAATTTCATTATTTTTGAACTCGTTAGTATTTACCCAAGTTGACTCATTTGAAAAATTAGAACGTCCAGAGAGATTTTCGTTTCATATTTTGAATCGAGTATTAAAGTGTCAGAAGCTTATACAGTTATTTTATTCAAAACTAGCTTACCCACACGGTTTCGCACGCATAGATTATTATTAGTAACTTTTAGTAATATTTTATCAATTTGTGTATTAAACTTAACATTTAGATATATGTCGTCGGGGATTTTTTATAGAACTTTTTGAATTCTACAAAAAAGAAAGAAAGATAGGGCGACCGCGGAAGCCGTGGCACGACCAGATTAACCAGATTCAGAAGATGGTTCCGTTAGAAGCATTAACAACTGCTGTCGAGCTTGCATGCGAAGGTGTATGAATGTGGATGAGGCGAGAGTTGTATGTCAGGACAGAAGCGTGTGGCGTTCTATCCTATCTGCTTACCCCCACGGGGAAACGGCGTGATTGTAAGTTAGTTAGTTAGTTAGAGTTCTACAACTTCTGTATAGAAAGTTTTTAAATATCTCTTACCGTTAAGGCAGCGTTCGTAAAAAACGCATCGCTCGACCATTTTTTCGTCGACTTCAATTGTAAAATAGGTAACCACGAAAAGCCCCTTTATTTTAACAGGATTATACATATAACAGGCCTATGTCCAGCCTGAAGTTCACTCTAAATATCGGTGAAAGAATTTTTAAAATCGAATGAGTAGTTTCTGGGATTACCTCCTACATCCAAACTTACAAATTCACAAACTTTACCTCTCTATATATTAGTATAAATACGGGATAATATATGTGGGGTATAAAAGCAAAGGCAGCAATATCCAAAAGGAATTAAATGCAGTCTTCAAGGATAACTGATTTATAATGTATTGAATTCGAGATTTTGAGATTTCGAGAAAACATGATTTCGAAAGGGATAGATACATAAAATCTATAATTCAGTACATTTTAAATTAGTAACCCTCGGTGACTGCATTCAAAACATTTTTTTAATATTTGATTATTGCTGCCTTTGCTTTTATGCCTCACGTATAGCCTACCTATATCTACCCTGAAAGTCCATTCTAAGTATTGGTAAAAGAAGTTTTAAAAAAGGATGAGTAGTTTCGGAGATTACCTCCTACATCCAAACTTACAAGCTCGCAAACATTATCTTTTTATATATTAGTATAGATATGTATGCGTGCATAATAATAAAAATGTTTATTCCAACATTAATATACCCTATATATGGTTAATATTATTAAAAGTGTTACCGACGTAAAAACGTACTTACTTTGTAGGTATGCATCTTTACGTTAACTTTTTTTTACCAGTCGGATCAAATTATTTTCAGCTGCTTCTAATCCCCTCCCTAATTTTGTCTTTTTTGATCCTGTATCTGTTATTTTGCAGTAATTTAACTATACAATCTGGATACTTACTTGTATGACGGTTCTTGTCCTTTTTGAGACTCGTGTGTAACTTGATTATTAATAAATTGTGCTATTATTTCTTTCATAAATAAAACATAATTACATGACGTTATAAAACGTACCTAAATTTAAATAAGTAGGTACCTACGTGGGTAATTAATATAAAACTTACACGCTATGTTCGTATGCGTATTGTTAAAATAATGAGGATACTGTGAATCTAATTATTCATTATACTGTTAACTCTAATTATTCATTATACACTTAATACATTTTCAGGTGTCCGAAGTTCACATTCCAATGCGCTAGCGGAAAATGCATTCCAGAGCATGAGTTCTGCAATTCGATCATATCTTGCGACGACGGGTCTGACGAGCCTCCTAATCTATGCACAGGTCAAGCAAGGTAAATAACCTCTTTAAAACAGATTCCTACAAAGTTGATAACACATTTTGATTCGCAAGCATTGTGTATAGGTGCCTTCGCGCTGTCGAACAGCGTGTGTTGTAGGAACAAAATTGAAATGGTCTCCTCGAATTCCGCCAGATGCCAGTAAGTTTGGTGTTAATGTACGAAGTCTCGTAAAAAAAGATGAACACGCCTTGGTTCGTTCAAAATACACTTGCATATTTATTTGCCTTTTAAATAAGGGATGCGTTCATGGAATTCATTTCACATTCATATTATAACTATTCAACTAACTAAATCGTGGCGTGCGCTATGGAAGTAGGATTAATGTGATAAAGTCCCTGTGCTAATACATATTCGAGGCCCAAAAAAACAACAAGAACAAAAGGTTTTTCAACAAGAACGTTATAAAACAAAACCAGTTTAAGACACAACCAACATTTTTATTGGTTTTACAGCACAAATTATTACATTAAGTATGTTTAAAATAAAACGTAGCTTAAATTGCCACCTTACCTTCGTTTACAGCAGTGAATTGTTGAATCCAAATTTCGATGGCTTTATGAAATAAACAAGGCCTGCCTACGCTGCGTTCGATATATTTTTTAAATCATTTTATCAAACTTTAAATCCATTGGGTGATTGTGGTGAATAAGCCATTGAATTCAAATAACCCCACAGAAAGGCATACAAAGCAATTAAATCACAACTTCTTGTAAGCCATTTATTTCGATTATTCGGACCAAAAGTTCGAAGTTCACGTTGAGTATTTACAAACGAACGTTTATTTGCGTAAAGCAAAGAGGTACATAATAATACAGCGTAAAGCGTACAAGTAATATAAAACTAGCTAAAAAATGACGGTACTTATACACGTCGGTTCCTAAAGAATAAATATTGATTTATTAATAAAAAAAAAACTGAAAAAAGATGGAAATAGGTTTTTATACTATAAAGAAGTTACGGACAGATGGACAGACAGACGGAGAGACAACGAAATTACCATAATTGAGATAGGTGGATTGTCCGTATATTCTAAAATAAATGAAAAAATTAAAATCAAAAATCAGGAAAAAAACTACGGTTGCTACAACATTTTAAATTCAAATCATTCCTATTGAAAAATCCTTTAATTTCAGTAATAAATCAATAGTTTTCAACATGTCAAATTTAATAAACAGTAGAATAAATTTTTGGCCAACGGTATTGCATTAACAAATTTGAATTCGTCAAAATGTGGAAAATATTTTTCGCCTTAACTATTGTTTGTAGGAATATTAATATTAAGAACATTTTCGTAGATTTTTTTCAATTTTCTTATTTGTGAGTCTCGGGCTATTATACCCGGAACGAAGCTCAAATACTTACTAAGGGCCGGTTGTTTGATCAATAGTTAGAGTAATGGTTAAGCGAAAAGCATAGATAACAGGTGTTTTGATTGAAACGCAAAAATATATTACTCGTACTCCTGATTAAACAATCGACCCTAAGAATGTTATAGCGCTAAGCCAAACAAGCACTACAGTTTATTATGTAAAAATAACCCATTACAATTCCTTTTCAATGTAATTGACTAAAATAAGTGTGTACCTAGTAATAATGTGAATAATATCAGTAAGTGTCCGCCTATATTATATTTTGTGAGTGGATCAGTGGCAGCTCCACCGAGCCCCGCCACTTTCTTATGTTGGATTTGCACAAAACTTAACGTTTTTATTATTTCATGTTTTATTTTTTACTGTTTAGAAACGTTATACCTGGTTCTTAACCTTTAAACCGTGTTGTATAGTGTCGATGAAAGCGCGCACTGTCCACTTCGCTGCGCCAATGGGAGGTGTCGGTCAACAGCAGTGGCGTGCTCCGGGAGGGACGGCTGCGGCGACAACAGTGACGAATCCATGTGCACCGTGTGTAGTAAGTACCCACCTCACTATTGGAAGGAGGGAGCGTTCCTAAACCACGTGGCCCGATCAAGGGTAGAGTGCTAGGGTGGGCTGTGCGAGGGGAGGGGTGGTCAGAGAAGAGCTACGTAATTCTTTCATTTATTTTATTTGGCACAATTTGTGGGCAGATAGGTTTGCGCATAATTTAAAAATTGTTTCGATAAGAGAAAACAGCGCAAAATGTCTTCTGGAATTAACAGGAAAAAAACTCTGTTCGTCTAAGCAAAAGGGGGGTGGGAGGGGTTCGAAAGAGTTCAAAATGGAACGTGGTTCATGGACGCTCCCCAAGAAAACGTGTGGAATTATTTATACTAGCTTCTCGTGGAGTGGTTACGATTCTCGCCAGTGGTCGATGGTTCGAGCCCAATTCCAGGACACCAGAATTCTTTAACAGGTTCACTACTGACACAGTGTGCTTGTCGCAAAAAAATCCTTTGTGTGAAAAAATCTGCACCGTGCGCAAGAATTTCCTTACTTTATGCTTTCATCGATATTTTTTTACGTTTCGTATGCGCCTTCACATTATATAATTTTAGAATATACTGTATTTTTTTTTTAAATTTGATGTGCTGGGGTGGAATAGTAAAAAACTTAGTGGTATTTGTAATTATTGATAGAACGTGCCCCGCGTGTCTTACGCGTGGGGTTTTTTTTCGTAAGATTAATTATTTAATATCTTTATTTAACTTTATTTTCCCTTTATTTCGCTGGAGTTTTAATTCACAGCTGCTTATATTATACCGAAGCACGTAACAATAATTGTGTATTAAATCATTCTACCAATACTTGATACAGCAAGACTTAAAGGATTGCTCCATTATTAATATATTTTTATTTTCCGATATCTTTAATTATATTTTTTCTTCCACAGGATGTCCAGCAACACCCCAAGGAATGGGCAACCAAATTATCAAAATTTAAAAACACACTTTTGTGATAAGACTTGCGTCTCGTGGTCCTCTCAATATGAACTGTTCATTTCGGTGAATCATGTATCATGTACAAAATGTGAATGTTTAAAAAGTCGTTCGTGTTTTTGCACTAAGTACCTTTATTATTAATGTAACGAGAATACAAAGAATTTGTTAATATATTCACGATAAAATGTCGATGCATGATAAGAAATAACAAATTTAACAAATAATAGATGTAATTTATTTATTTTATTTGGTAAGATAAGCTGCATAATTGTATGCATTTCAAGGATGGTAATTTTTAGTTATAATTTATATACATGCATATGCATTATAATTACAAATTACAATCGTTGAAATATGTTCTGCATTACTTAAGAAATAGTTAGGTACCTACATAAATTATTTATGTGAGTGTATATCAAGATATATCAAGGATTTCCGATAATAATGGCAAACCGTTTTGTATGTGTGCTCTTTTTGTTGTTACATAATTATATTATGATTGTCATTTGTAATCCGATCAACCTGTAATATAACCATTTGACTAGGCGTAACTATTTAAACTGTTGCTAAAAACAGATTTGCTTTACTAATTTACTAGGACAAACAATAAAGACTAGTAATGAGATAAACCGTGATTGATAACTGTGATTGTTCGTATTTCAGCGAGTAAACACCGGTGTACTGAAATCTAAACACCCAATTGTTAAATCACACTTATCAATTATCTTTTAAAATTGGGCACCAATTACAATCACAGTCACAGTTATGATTCATCTCTTCACTAATAATGCGTACTTATCTCCATCATCCCAGAAGTCGTATAGATAAAATCTTGATTTTAATTTTGCATTTTTTTCTTGAAAATTTAAAATCACGACTGGGGATTTAGAATTTTTAGAAATTAAAATACATATGTATAACCTTTTGCAAAGTTAAATAGTACCTGAGCACACATATTAGACAAGCTAGTAAATTAATGATTTGGGAAAGATGAATTTAAAGTTATATTATCAGTGGAGTCAGTATGAATAGTACTTACTTACTTCACGAAAGTTTCGGTGAACTCCCCTGATTTTTATTAGCCTCCACTATCTACCTACACTACACCTCTAAGTCTTTTTTAACAATTTTATATCTGATATATAACAATATCTAACTGATTCGAGCTGATCTATCTAATCTAATGAATTATTTTGATTTTAATATGTTCCTGGGCCGGGTACAATGAGTAATGACTGACTGAAAGTGGGGTTCTGAGAGAAATTCTGAGTGGAATTTGTCTCGTAAAATATTCAGCAATGTTGTTATCGCATAAAAATTGCAAAATTTATCGTTTAAAGTTTAGGTATATATAAAATTTATTTGTTTAAACACAAAACCGCTCAACCATTCTTTCAAATTCAAATAAAGATGCAGAGGTTTAACAGTAACATCGTTGGAATACAGCATTGTTCCTAGGTCCAATGATTCAGGAAGAAAATATTTGTATTTTTACATACATAGAGATGAATTTACAGTAAGGCTTCTGTTTACGAATGTTTAATTCTTACATTATAGGTACTCCTAATATTATATTTAATATTTCAAACCGTATTAAGCAACAGTGGTCTGTTTAACAAATCCCCGATAAAACCAAGCATGTTTAGAGTTTTCATTGAAACTTAAAGTCATTCGATAATATTGTTTGTCACGTGATAGTAACAATTTGATTAAACGAACAATAAAATTATACCTTACCTGCTATATGCAGATGAAATATAAATTATTATTTTCACATTGAAAAATAAGTTTTCGCAAATTACTGGCCGTGGTGATACAGCGACCACTGTCTTCCTCGAAACGGCCACTATAAAGTAAGATATGTAGTTTATTTGTTACTACAGCAACCCCATTTGTTACTGGAATTAATTAACCAATTAATTAATTAATTAATTAACCAATGTAATCCAACCTTAGATAAAAAAACGATCTTCAATCGGGCCATCATTCGAGAATGCAATTTTAATATTTGCTGCAAAATCATTGTGGTTGTTTTAATCGAATTTATATTTATGTGTGTGTTTTAATCGAATTTATAATTAATTTTATTTTAAATCACTTGAGTTTATATATTAAAAACCACCAGTTTCAGATATGTTCAATTATTTAATCAGTTATTTCAATTAATTTTTCCTTCGTCAGTTGATAAAAAAAACATAATATTTATTATCGTTCTACCAAATTATTTTTTGTATAATTATTATAGTAGGTACCTGACTTGAGAAATACATGGAATAATAACCTAAAAGATCGAAAATTATGAAATACGTTTTTAATTATAAGCCTAGTGGTTAAATTTATTTGGTTATTTATGCTATTTTGGTTTTTGTTACCTGATTTCCAAAGATCCCAAGATAAATTGTATTAATAAATAAACTGAAGTGGTTATAAAAAATGTTAATTAAATACGATTCAAAATATATGTAGTAAATATATTTACATATTCATTCGGAGAGCATTCATTCAATTTTGCTTTTTTTTTCACATATCATCAAATCATTATGTTGAGGCCTGACCTTGAGAATCGGTTATTGCCTTCAGCGGTGACACAGTATAATAAATACATACAGTATGTTATCTTGGCAGTGTCCTTGAAATAAATACCTACGGCCGCTTGGTACTTAAACTTGGTTAAAAACGCACCAGGGCTGCTCATTGACTGACTGTTTATGGTTTGGGGTGCCATAAATTGACCTAAATGTATGCGTGGGAGCGTCTCACCCTGCTTGCGTCCGTACGTTACTGCAGCCCTGCGGCGACTGAGCAGTTCGAAGTATACCGAGATTTCGAAGGGCGTCGTTTCGGCTGTTTGTATGAAGATATAATACTGTATGCTTTACTATACTGTGGCGGTGATGACCCATCCAATAACAAAGCTTTGTATCATATTCCGCTTCGCCTCACTAGACCTTGAATTGCTGGTCACGACGCCTCTATCCGTGGCTTTGTGAAAGTAAATGGATATACGTTTGTTAGTCGGATTTTTTGTTCTTTCTCACAACCTGGTCGCCGTTTTTAAACAGCACCATTGACCGTGTAGCCTTCAAAGTAATAAAAAAATACCATTTACATGCGCTTTCTGACAACAATTTTAATTAGATACTAATTTATTTCATATTATTAATGTTAATATAAGAAAACTAGACGGTAATGTTTAGACAATAATAGGTCGAAAACAAAAACCAGATTAATTAGTATACCTATGTATTGCACTATTTATTTTAAATAATAATATAATAAGCGATACACATACCACATATATTATGGTATAGTTGTAAGCGGTGAGTGTCGAATTTATGTATTTGCATACATTGCATTATATTATAAGAACTACAATGATTTGTTATTAAGTTAATTTCGATTAAAAATGGCGGCTGTTTGACGTAAAATAGACTTCTTTCATATCTTTAATCAAGTGATTATTTGTAAATATTAAGATTATGCTTATTATGATAAATGTAAGTATTTATATTTAAAAATAATATGATACATTGTGATGTAATAGCTATATTAATTATTTATTTATAATGATTTGAAATAATTCGTAAGTATGACCAATGACTTTTGTACTTTTTTATCTTTTATATAAAATAAAAATATAATAAAATTATTCAAGTTATTTTCTATTACACACATTCCACACATACGGGGTGTAACAGGGCTAGTCCACAATACTTTACAAGTCGATTCCTGCCTAAATTTTGAGTCAAAATTGTTCAAGCAACAATGTCTTAATATCAATATTAATGAAGATAAGCGTCACCAAAGATAGCGTTTTTTTCCGACTTCTTTTTTTAAACGTTTGCCTATTATTAAAGTAGCTTATATCTATTATTATAAGCTCACTTACTTTGATTTAAGTCAAATAAAATAATTACAACTTTGCAAAAAAAATAGATTAAATTTTTTGCAAGGTTTTAATAATTTTATTTGACTTGTATTAAAGCGAATGAATTTTTAATATTCGATAATAATAAGTTACACCTCTTACCTACCTTTGGACTAGTATTATTAATACATATGTACTTTTTTGATATTTAGTCAAGTACAGCGATATCGATAATTAAATCGTGTGGTAGAGTGGTGTATGAGGAGTGCGTAGTGATAGTGTGAAAGAGATGAATGCATGCGGTAGGAAGCGGGGGAAACGAGCGACGCCATTCGGGCACTGACGGTCGCACGCAGAGGATTGTTTATAAATAAAGTGATAATTACTGAACAAGATCGGGTATTCAATTTCTTCCTTATTTCAAAGGAAACTTATCATACTCAGGAAGTGATTATACCACAAATCGTGTGCAAGTTTTTTATCGCTCCCCCCAAAAAAGAAATTGTTATAGAAAACCAAATATCAGAAAAATATGTGACGTCAAAGAGACCGAAAATCTATGTCATACACACATTATATGGTCACTGCATATTTTATTAAGTAGGTACACATAAACGACAAACATAAGTTTGGACACTTTTTAGAAATTCACACGATTGAAAATGAAAATATGTACCTACATGTCCTTTCACGTTCTGGCAGATAAGTAAAGAACTTCTTGGTGAAATCAGCATCTGCACGTACGTACCTTTCGTTTCTTTCTTCCTTGTGAACTAAACAGGTAACATACATTGCGATATAATTACATACCTAAATATAAGAGTACAAATTTATTGTGTTCGCGTGTTTTCTTTTTCAATTACAAGATATAGAGTAATTAAAGTGATGTCATGTGTGTTTGCGTAAATTTAAAAACTCAATTTTATTTTATGCTTTTTGTAACGCCCTTTTGAACAGAACAATATAATAATTAACAGTATCGGAACACATTTTTAGGTTACTTAATTGTAAATGGCCTCTTACGTTTATTTCGTTGTAAACAACAAAAACAAAAATTATATTCGGTAAAAAATTGTCGAAACTGTTAACATTATTTCGACTACTAAGCATATTTTGTGTGCTTTATGAACATAGCACAACCGTTATGGTTGTGAGAATTATTTTTGATTATTTAGAAACATAAGGGAAACAAACGAGTAATTAACAGCCTTGCGATAGTAAAACGCGATATAATTTTCTTATGACAGTAATAGTACCTACTACATTTTTTATTTTCACTAGTTATTACAGAAATGTACGAATTATAAATATATATAATACATGCATATACTTTGATTGGCTGTTGATCAATTTTCGTTACTTAAGTAGATATATTGCGATAAAAATCCGAAAGAGTGTTGGTAAAAGACCAAGAATTTCTTTGCTACGAATATTCGTCAGTGGACAGTGTATGATAGTTTGACAAAAATTGACTTTTTTGTGTCACAACTCGGACAGTAATATTTTTAGTAATACGTCGAGTTTCTTTTTTCTTCTGTCTATGTTACAAAGATAAAATGTCGAATTTTCTAGTAGAAAATAACTAGTAAAATAAGATTTTAGTAGCGCTTGTGATAAATTAAAGAACTGTTATAATCTTATGCTCTACAATTCTATACTATTTTTACAGTAATTATAGCATTTGTTTTTAAATATATTCATCTTATTTATATTCTTCATGCTTTCTGGCATCTCATCGTATGTTTTTACCTCTGTACCTCTGTACATTAGACAACTCTGTGTATATACTTTTTTTAAGAAAAAGTATGGTAATCTTATTCTATTCCTATTTCTGGTGTTATATGCATGTACCACTATTTGCGGTAATTGAAAGGGTATAAATACACATAAAATGCGCGAGTAAGATTAAATTCGTATAATGTGTATTATTTCTTCCGTGAGTGATAAACCCAACTTCGCTGAATGAATCGAAACTGTAACGTTCAAAACTAATATCTCAGTGTAATGCCAGATATTGTTCCAATGCATGGCACGAAGTGCTTTTTTGGATAGGAGAGGACTGGCAAATATTTGGCAGAATGGGCACTAACATTCCACGAGAGTACCTACCGCTCCTGGAGGAATAAGATATACATATTTCTTTAAGTTTTAATAAATTGAATACCATCTTTATTTTAAACTCTGTCTTCTATTTGTATTCACGAGTTAATTTGGTGTGAAAAAGTTAAGAAAATATCTCGTTCGAAAACATCGCAAATATGAAATCAAAATTATACATCAGGTAGTGGTCAAAATACGTAACTACATATTTTGCTTATTGTGGGTAGGTGTATGTTAGGAACAATAAATAAATAAATAAATAAGTGATCACTTAAGCCAGCTCATACAGGTTGTAAGCCCTGGGCTATCGCATAAAAAATAAAAATTAGGCTTCCACATACGTTTCTCATATTCATTGTTTCATCTCTGTGAGATTTCTATAATTTATCTTAATTAGGAACAATAATATTTATCTCTTTTCACATACGTGCGTGTGGAACATTACAACAATAATTAATTACTAGCAGTTACTTGCTGCTAGTAATTAATTATTGCGACTTTCTAGGCTGCTGCGCGGCCGATAGTAGCCGCCGCGCGACTATTGCTGGTCGCTACGCGGCCATAAATATTCGCTTGCTGTTTGACAGTTTATTCGGCTATGGTGACCGCTTCACGGTTGGTAATGGCCGCTGCGCGGCCATTGATGTATACAATCAGCTATCGGTATGGTAGATGCCAATGGCCGGCGGAACTGGCGGCTACTGCCGCTGCTAACTGCGCGCTGTCTACCTGCTGCAAGGCCATGCTGTCAACTATGGTAGCCGCTACGCGGCCGGTGATAACTGCTGCGCGGACATTGGTGTCTAATAGGTCTTATCTAAATATAATAATTTCGTTGTCAGTCGGTTCCTAACTTACTGGAATTACAACTTAAGATAATCAGAGTACGACAGGCAACCAGCGCACAGGCTATTTTACACGCAAGGGTCGTTATTAATTATAATGTTCCTTGATGTTTCACGGGTGTACGGCTAGTTTAGATATAATTGAGACAAAAGTATTTGTAACCGATTAATAAGCCAGAGCTGAGTTTTAAAATTAATATTTTCGTCCAATTGTCAAATTAACATTCTTTGCCAGATAACCGTATTAAAAAACGTATTCAAAATGGCGCTTTTTCTTCTAATCCGGAATAAAATTTTTCGTATTTCCCAAAACAAAAAATCACAAGACCTCTTAAAACTTGCGTAATTGAGCGTAGATTACCAAAATAATTTTAAAAATAAAATAAAACTATATCTTTAGAGTTCTACCGATCTACAAAGTTTTGAAAAATTGACATTTTTATGGTGATATTTCGCTATCCTCAATTTGGCTCCTGAACTAAATACAAAAAAATATTAACTTTTTATTCTATTTAGGTGTAAATCATACATGACGTTTCGATTTGCATGCAAAAACACGTTACCAGCAACTTCGAATTTGTTAGGTTTCAACCTGCAAATACCCTCAAATTTGAACTTGTTTTGAGGACTTTCTTGACTTGACTCGCGAATGTTTTCTTCATAGCCATAATAATTTTTATGCCATAAAAGTACCATGGCGATTGTTACGGTAGTAAAAGCGGATTTTGTGATTTTTAAATAAGAAGTTCGAGGCGTAGTCAGACCACTTATGCAATGTTCGGACCATACAAAGAACTCGGCTATCAGCAGCTACCAACTGTAAGGGACGTCATTTAATTAATTTTATTTGTCAAGAACGACCTGAAATTCACGTATAATTGAAAAGATCCATCCAAATCAGATATATATGTGATTATTTCCGAAGAGATCAACAATATTTGGACCAAAACTTCGATTCCAGTTGCAACTAAGGAACGAGTTATTTAATTAGTGAACAATTTCGAAAAGTATCTCAATTTGAAAAGATACCCCAAAAACAAACGAAATGGTAGTTTTGAAAATAAACTGAAATGTTTTTTAGTCATCTGAGAAACTTTTTGACGTTTCCGCTTGTAAATGCACTTCATTTGAATCTTGTTCGTGTCTAAAACCTAAGAAAGTTTTCATCAATGTGAGAAGTTTTTGTTAGATCAAATAAATGATAGGAAAATGGTTATAAGCGGTTTTGATAAGAAAGAAACGGCTAGATTAATTAAACGACAGCAGAGATAAATTTTAGTCAATAACATAACAAATAATCAAGTAACAAAAAAGTCGTGTTTTACTCAAGAAACCGATTCTGTCTCAGATGAAGATTCAGTGCGTGAATCTTCCCCAGAAACGTATCCGATAACAGAGGCATCCCCAACAAACTCGCCCTCGACAGAGAAACCATTGCCTTTGCCGACAGTTGCTAAAATCTGTGATAGATACGGTTTATCTACGCAATCTACTGCTGCTGTTGCTTCTGCAGTTTTGACTGACGTCGGCTTGGTTTCTACCGAAGATTTAACTCTGGTTGTTGTATCTAAAGCCCGGAAGCTACAAAAGATATTAGAGGTATTGTTATAAAAAGCATTTACTTTGATGGACGAAAAGACCATTGCAAAGAAGTTTTAGAAGACCACATCTCAATTTTAGCACAGCCTGGATAAATTTATTTGGGACACACAATACCGAAAGACGTGGCACTGCAAAGGGAATTCTTACTTCGATCACAACTTTAGTAGAGGGTCGAGGTTGGAATTAAGATGACGTGATTTGCGTTCAATGTCACGGAACTGCAACTAACACCGATTGGAAGGGTGGCGTGATTCAATATTTAGAGGAGTATTTGCAGAGACCTTTACAATGTTGTGTTTGTATGCTTCATGTCAATGAGTTACCCCTTCGTCATTTATTCTTGACCTTAGATGGTTGCACTTCGGGTCCTAGAGAATATAACAGACGCCTCACAAAGTGTAACTGATGTTACTTCTAGAGATGGCTTTATTAGAACCAGGATGCAATCTCGAGCAGAAATGCCAAATTTTGGACACAAAAATAAGTTTAAATTTTTAGTTTTTGTCATTGATTATAATCTATATTTTGTTTATTTTATTTTCTCGTGATTTGTTTCATTAATTTCAATACTAAAATACCTTATAAACATGATTTTTTTATTATTTTAGGCAAACGGTTTAACTCTATAAAAACGTAAAATTTACAAAACTTCAAAGCTCGGTAGAGCCTTCAAGATGACAAACAATTCTATTTTTTGTTATCTTTTTCACAAATTGTGTAAAATTAGGCAAATTTTGATACCTCTTGTGATTGTGTAGCTCAAAATTTTTTTTTCTCATACATGGACGGGACACCCAAATATACATCCCTCTTCTGGATTCAATAATAAGTGAACTACAGGACCGTCTGTCTCTTGAAATACTTAATTTGTTTCAACTAAGCGTTTTCATGCCAAAAAGCGAATACAGTAATCAAGATATTGAAACTGTGAAACAACTAGCTTCAGTTTCTGCTGGTAAACGAATATCAGCTGTGGATGGTGAAGTGGCAGCGGAGTCAGGACATATCGTAGTCGATTTCCGACCTTATTTTAAATTGCGATATAGAGATGTATCCTAATATAAGAAATTTTTTATGTATTATGGCTACACTACCTGTTAGTGTAGCGACAGCGGAAAGGTCTTTCTCTACGTTGCGAATAATCAAATCGTGGCTAAGAGCTTCAATGGTTGAAGAACGTCTAACCGGACTGCCTCTTCTCCACGTCCATAAAAACGTACCCGTTGGAGTAGATGAAGTGATAGCGCGTTTCGGGAGAAGACGTAAAAGAAAAATTGATTTTGTTATTCAAATATAGCTAGGTATTTTTAAGTACAGTAGGTACTTACATTTATTAATAAAATACCTTCGTTTTACTTGTAAGTATCTATTATTATCAATATTAAATTATAACTTCTTGTGACTTGACCACGACTATGTGACCCCCCCCTGGCGCCAAAGCTGGATCCGCCCTTGGTCGCTATACTAATGTTGCATTTTTGATTTCTCCTGAAATATGTAATTGATTTGGAGACAACATTCCTATAATGACATATTTGTTCTTTATGCCGTGACCTCAAATTATTAATGCTATAGAAAATATAAAGAAAAGTGATAAACAGTATAAACGAAAAACGTCGACATTTCAAATCGTTTGACACATACTACGCATGCGCAATGGCAGCTAGAATCTAGCCACCGGATTGGCCGAATTCACATATTATTCTAAAACACGTATATTTTTATTGTAAACTAAAAGTAAACGTGTATAAATATTAAATATGTACATTCTTTTTATAAATGCACAGTAGATAATATTTAATGTTCATATTATTTCTACACATTAAATAATATCTGCAGGTATTTTAAAACAATCTGTACTTCTCGCTACTTAATACGATTTCGACATTTGTTTTTTCAAGCTAGCAATGGGAATATTTGCATTACTATCGGCATTTTTAGGACAATTATAATAAGGATTTTAAACAGAAAATAAATAAGTTATAGATAATTCGCACCTCGATAAATTTAAACTGAAAGGTTGTTTTTTTAGATTTTAATGTAAATTGAAATAACCACTTCAGTTATGCGGAGGCATGAAATATAAAGAGGATTTTTCAATGTTTTTATGATCAACTAAAGTTATTCAATTATTTTTTCTTCTGATTATGTTTTTTTTGGCTGTAGTAAAATTATTACTAACCCACACACATCGACTTTTGCAAAATATTATTTATTCCTTAATTTTATTTTTACCTCGGTGTACGAATACTTAAAAAACTGTTTACAATATTTTATTTTTTAAACTACTTTAGCAATAACTGATCTTAACATGAGATTTTTCACTAACGGTGAGATAGACCGTATCATAAAATATATATTATTTATGAGCTATCGATTTATGCATGTATCATACTTGTAAGAATATTAATATATTGAAACAAATATAAAATAAAATTTTAAAAATATTTATATTGTCAATATTAGAAATTTGACGAAAACTGAAGCAACTCAACTAATTACAAGAGAGAAATGCATTTTACAAAAAGTTCATTCATATATTGATTGTAATATTTATCTCAAACATCTTGAAGTTATTCATTTTAATCAAATTTGGGAAACAATCGTATCTTTTTCCAGGGTGATTAAAAATACCTTGACCATAATACATTTGATATTATATATAATGATTCATATATAAACTGTATTATATCACATCCTTTTCATTCCTTTTCAGATTTAGCAAATACATAGCTCCGTACAGGAAAAACGGGTGTCAATTTTATTATAATTAAAAATAATAATGTATTTATGTTTACTGTGGAACCTGTGGCTATTTCTCGATCAAAAATTCGCATAATTTGTTTTCATTATTATCAGAGGAAACGGAAATGACAGCCAGGCGCCCACGCGGGTCCGGAGTCGGGCTCCGTAATAAGCTCCAGCGCTATTTTACAATTGAAATTGATAACAACAATTTAACTGTGTCTTGTTACAATTTTAAATCAAAAATCATCAACTGCGTAGCCGAAATTATTATGAATATCATATTCGTATAAGAAAACACAATTCTAGCACATGTTATTTATCCATCTTATCCAAGTATTCCAATCTTTCTACTGATAAATACTTTTTTCAATCTTCTACTGTGTTACACTCAATGTGTATATATAAAAAACTTAATGTATGTCTGTTCTCTATACAATGTTACCAAACTACTCCAAATTTTGCAATGTTACTGATTAAGACTCAATACAAAATGTAGGCTGCATCCTCTCTACCTCCTGCCACGATATAATTTTGTTTTACGTTAAATGCCATTCACTTTACATTTTACTCCAGCCCAATGCCTTCCCTTAGATAAAAATGTATTTATACTATATTTTCACTTTTCCATTATACCTATAAAACTCAATGTTTGTCTTTTTGTATTTTCTCTATACAAATCTACACAGTTTGTCCGATCTGACCCAAATTTTGCATACTTATTCTTTGGAACCCAGTGTTTAACAGTGGCGACATTTCCCCCTTCCCCCTCCATTCTCTCTTTCTACCATCCCCCTCTACCCTCCCCCTCTAACCGCCCCCTCTACCCCTCACCCTTCTGGTGATATATTTTTTATGCAAATCTGTACCGTTCGACCGATCTGACTCAAATTTTGCATACTTTTTATTTAGGCTTCGGCGGATAACATAAATGACATTTCCCCCCCGACTCCCTCTGATAAATTTTCCATGTAAATCTGTATTATTCGACTGATCTGACTCAAATTTTGCATACTTATTCACTAGGACCCATGAAACATAGGCACAAAAACCTCGTGGTAACCGGCGCTGCAGGATAAATCAAATCGACAATCCTCACCGTCCGACATCCGTTAGTAGATACACAACACACTACATCAAGACACACACACCCTGCTTTCGACACGGTACTACAATCTAGTACTTAACCTTACACAAACTTGGACACACTCTGACTTCGGTACGGTATTGCGAGGCAATACTTAACCTACATTTCAACACACACTCATCACATCAGCCCTGATGATGGATCCTGCAGTGCAGATCCGAAACGTCGGCCTGAGAAGTCACATATACACGGCAGAATATTCCAGAAAACTATACACAGAAGATTCTGAACGGCCGTTAACGGCTGAAAACCTCAGGACACTTGTTAATTTCTTCTCCCACAGCGCCCTGATGTAAAATTATGGCAAAATTTTCATTGTCGCGTAGGACTCATATTTATGTTTTGACGTTTGACGGATTACCGTCATCTATTTTTTCTCACTCTCTCTCTCAAGTAGTAACTGAAAGAAAAAAATACCGACGTCTTGTTTATTTTTTGTTTTTATTCTCGTCTGTGAAGTGTTGGGATAACAATCTTAAGATCCCAATTTTGCTATTTTCGGAATACGTCCGCGTATTAGGTATATAATAAATACCTTGTACGAGTACTGCAATAAACGAAAACTATTCAAATGACAACGGAATAACAACAATGGACGTATTACGTAGGAAACGACAGTTTGTATTTAAAACAAGCTGGAAGCAATTGGCTACCGTTGATTGAAGTTGCTAGGGACTGCAAAAGGCCATAGTGGCCATCGCTATTGAAATGATAACAGTAAAGAGTACATCCGTGTTGTGTCGTGCACCTTTGTGTGCTGTTTGGTGAAAATTTGAAAACACTGCATGTAAGATTCTTCTTTTCGTTTATACGGTCTAAGCACCAGGAGTAAAGAGTTATACTCGTATTCGGATAGAACAGCCTATCGCCTGGTGTAAAAATTCGCGCATCTTAAAGAAACGAAAAACGTTCGGGGGTTACCAATTGTAAGGATTAGTGATGGGTCCGCTCTGTACTCACTACTACAATGTAGTACTACACTACATTGAAGTGCACACTTCGCACATTTTGATGTGTAGTGCACACTACAAACTACAAACACCAAAGTTATTGAAAGTATAAACTTCAAATAGTACACTTCATTTCAAAGCGAACACTACAAAGTACGTACACTTCAAAGTTATCGAAAGTATGAGAAACACATTTTAAATAGTGTATTTTTTACGTGAAATTTTTGGAAAGTTGATGTAGATATATGAAGAATTTTCTGGAATCTGTAACAACCCCCCCCCCCATGGTTTGAAAATTTTTTGGAATCGAACGAAGAAATCTGGCGACCTTTTTTTTTTTTTTTTTTAGCTCGCTAAATTTTTATTTGGGAAAAAAATACTTCATTCCATATAAAAATTTACTTATTACTTCACTTCATTATTATTACAATTACTTCATTTAATTACTTTACTTCATTAATACTACAATTACTTCATTTACTTCACTTCATTTCGTAGTACTACAATTGTAGTGTACACTTTGTAGTCTTCAAACTGGTGAACGTGTGTGTGTTGTAGTCTTCATTTTGAAATGAAGTATTTCCCTTCGCTAGTAAGGATACTTAAAAAATGTACCTCATCGCGGTCACCAATTTTGATTTTTTTTACAATCAACACCAAGTTAGTATCCTCCACAATGCCGATGGAAGGTAGCACCATATGTTCGTAACTGTACCACAGCCCTTTATTTATTTTATTATTTTTCTTTAATATTTTGTTTTATTTTTGTTTACCATAAGGATACAATGAACTCTGTGACGGACAGTGAATGATTTTTGATGAGCGTCCGTGTTTTATTTTCCGTTGTTTAAACCGCCTTGCGTTGGTTTAAATGACTGACGGAGGGGCTGCACGGTCTTGCTGTAGTTAATTTTTTTTTTTTAAATTTTGTTTTTACGCTTCAACAGGCCAAGAGGCCGAATTACAGAAGTGAAATACAACGCAAAATACCCAGGCTTGAGTAAATCACATAGATTAAATTATGACCTCACCGGGAATCGAACCCAGAACCCTCGGTGTGAGAAGCCAGAGTCATACCCACTGCGCTACGGGGGCGGCTACGGGAGCTTTTGCTCATATAACGGTCCTGGGTAAATGGTGGGTACCGTTTACTGTACCATAGAACTCCATCGCTGTTCTCCACGATTCCCAGTGCCATGCAGCTCTCTTCTAACATAAGCCATCAGTCTTCGTAATATCTTCAGTCCAACGCATTTATGATCATGGGTTGGTTTTATTAAATGATGTATCCCTTAATTGTTAGTGGCTGTGTAGGGTTTGCACGCAATGGCGCTCATTAAAATGTTATGTAAGATTTCGGTTAATATCAAATTAAATAGGAATCAAATGTAAGTCAACAATTACCCAAATGCATAGCCCTCTATGGAAATAACCTGCAATCCGTATATAGAAGACATTAAGAAAACTATGTAAATAAAAACCAAGGAAAAATTAAAATAATGAAAAATGATACGAGTAAATGATTGGTTTTGAAAAGAACACGATTGGTTTTGTTATCTTTGTGGAGAAGAAAGTGAAGAAAACCCGATTCAGTATTTAAAATATGGAATATGGATGCATGATCTACAAGAAACAAGTTTGTAATACCTGTAAAAAATGAATATGCGACGGTGACATGATAAAAATATTTGTATCTAAACAGGCTACATAAAAAATAATATCTTAGTAATTAGTCATACGTACAATTTAAGCTGTAGATGGTATCAATTACTGGTTTCCTTAGTCGTAACTAGTTCAATAAGTTTTGTTTATTTCATGTAAATGCGTGCGGATCTATTGAACTTTTTGTCGAAATAAAAAACAAAGTTCACAAAAGATTTAAATAAATAAAATAATTTTTATTTATATAATAGATATTATTACTTAAATCTTACCACTAATGCTAACCTATATTTAAATTATACTTTGGTATTGAAACAATATTTTTACACGAATCGTATGACGTATGATATATACGGATCGTAAGAAAATACCCGCTTTTCTTCCAATTCCTAAATATGTCGAACAACCGTAATATAAATTAATAATTAATAATTAATAATTTTCGACATCAACTTGTTTTTTCTTATGGGATAGAACTTTACCGACTGAAGGTAATATCCATACATGCTTTCAAATAATTACAAATTTTACAAATGTCATTGCAATCTGACATTGGCATTATAGATATAAAAACGAACGATTTTATTATACATAAGACTAATGGTCCATACCCGACGTTGCTCGGGTAACAGATTTAGTTAAAAAGAAGTTTGTGGGGGTCTAATGAAGAAGTATGCAGAATTTGGGTCAGATAAAACGGAGTAGATTTGTACAGAAAATGTTTCATTTGGAGGGGGTGGGGTAAAGGGAGGGGAGAAATATCGCCTATGATACCTGGCGGGTCCTTAAGAATTAGCATGCTAAATTTGGGTCACATCTGTCTAATGAAAAGGATTTGTATAATGATATACTAGGGGAAGTGGTGAGGTAAAAGGGGAGAGGAAATATGACTTATGTTACTTTCCGGGTCCTAAAGAAAAAGTATGCAAAATTTGGCTCAAATCGATCAAAAGGTTTAGATTTGTATGGAGAACAGACAGACAGACAGACATTGAGTTTTATAAATATAGATTGATCGCTTATTGTTAAGCTGTAGCTGTATTTAATAAATGTTAGAACACAATACACAGACTTTGCCATCACAAAGTATATCATATTTGAGAATTGAACATCGAAGCTGACCGCTGCAGTTACTGTGACCAACTAGATATATCCTACACCAAGGTAGGTCTATTGAAATATTTTATCTGATTTTGTTAGTCAAATTTGTTTAATTTGATTATTATGTATTATTAGTTGCAAAAGCATTAATTTTAAGAAAAAAAAACGCGATTTTTAGCTTAGGTAGGTTTATGACATATCATCGCTGCATACTTTTGGCTTATATGACATACCACACCTGCATACTTTCGGCTTGTATGACATACTATCCCTGCTTGCTTTTGGCGTATATACCATACCATCACTGCTTATTTTTAGCGTATGTTTATATGGTTCGAAAAAAAAATCATAAATTCAGTTTAACAAATACATTATAAAGTATAAGTAAACTTACCACAGACCACCAAAATATATAGACAAGAACTAGATCTGGTTCCACGGCTAGATCCAATACATTTGACTTGTTTCGCTTGTAAATTTTGGAACAATTATAAAATGGTTAAACTAAAAACTCTCAAAAAGTATAATGTATTAACAAATAAGTCGAGCTTTATTACAAAAAACGTTTTTACTTGAAGAGATTCGGTTTGGAAATTAAAAAAAAACTCACCGAGACCGGTGCCACACTGCGCGGATCTTCCGCCGCGCCTCTACATTTCCGTCCATAAAATATGCGCTTATCAAACACACACCGGATGATCGTTCGATCATTTGCTTTGCCGATGTGCCGGCGGAAGACCCGCGGAGTGTTGTGCCGAAATAAGGGATTTAATTACGCAAGAATAAATACTAAATGCTTCTCAAATATACGTCACGAAGGACATACTTCCGCTGTGTCCCAATCCCCTCGCCTAAAGAAGGGGTTTAGTTTATCTCTGTACAATTTTTGTACATATACTCTATATGACTAACCGAAATCCCACTGGCGGGGATACATACCATTACATTGCCGAGGATTACCAATAAGAAATGAAAATAGCCGTTTACAAATATATAAGGTACTTTATTAATACTAAATTGTCACAAAGTTCACGAGATGCGATAGATTATAGTCTAAAGCGTGTAAACGCACCACCAGAAAAACATCTTTCAACTTCGACAGCGACTGGTCAAATGTTATATATGGTCAGTCCTGCTGTACGGAGTGGAATCGTGGACCCTCAAAGTGAGTAGCATGAACCGGCTGGAGGCGTTCGAAATGTGGATACATCGGAGAATGCTCCGGATACCCTATGGTCAGCAATACAAGAGTTCTTCAAAGAGCTAGAGTGAATAGAGAGTTGCTGACAAATATCAAAATCCGAAAGGTATCGTATTTGGGTCATGTGCTCAGAGGAGAAAAATATGAATTGCTCCACCTGATTCTTATGGGCAAGATAGAGGGTCGTAGAGGTGTTGGAAGGAGACAAATTTCCTGGCTCCGCAATATACGCGACTGGACGGGCATAAGAAGTGTTGGAGAGCTGTTTCGTGCTGCCCAGGACAGGGATGCTTTCTCTCGGGTGATAGTCAACGTTGGGGGGACCTGACATGACACCAAAAGAAGAAGAAGAAAAACATCGGTTTCTGTCTACACTTTCATTTTTCTATCTTCTTTCAGAAAGATATAGATGACTCCACTCAATATAAGTCACATCAATATTCTTAGTATTTTGTGCTTTAAAAACAGGGAAAACTTGCTGGTGTCCCGGCTCTATTCCCGACAGCTTGATGCCTAAGCGAGAGGCTCCCCGCTTCGTCTTATGTATTTTTACGCGGCCCAGCCATCTCAGTGATTCGTGCTTTATTCTATCTACTTTGTTATAGACCAAAGAGGCGAAGAACATTTATTAGTGAACGTGGACCTACGTACGAAAAAATCGAGAAAACCCTCCGAAGTGACGACGCGAGGGGTTGTGACAATGATTTTGAACCTTTGGCAGCTCTCGAAAATATCTCAATCGGGTATATTGATTGCAAATTCCAATGCAATTTTTTTTTATTTGGATCCTTTGGAAAACTAGTAAAAACTAGTTAACTAATTGCACCAATTTAATAAAAACGTTTTTAGTGAGCTCATAATATCTATATATATATATGAGGCAAACGGCATTTTGCTCTATTTTTTTTTATATTTCTGTGTATTTTTCAATTTTGTTTAACAAATTAATAATATTACACAGTTATATACCCTTTATCAATTTTTTGTAAATAATTAATGCATAAAAATTGGACATAACACATTTTGAGATCGGTATGTATGTTTCAGTAACAGAATAAAAAAATACTTCTTGGAGGTGGATTCCTATATTGTTAGATGGTCTTAATAATTTATTAGAGCATGGTGATCAATTTTTGACAGCACACGTCACCAATAATTAAATCACTCAAAAAGCGTAAAACATCCAACCATGACTAAACGACCCAAGTTGAAGGATCGTTGCTGATATCTCCGTTCGATACTCATATCACCGTTAGGATTTCCACTCTATACCTGTAAAACTCAATGTTTGTCTGTCTGTTCTCTATAAAAATCTACACCGTTTATCCGATTCGATTTAAATTTTACATACTTATGCTATAGGACCCGGCGGATAACATAGGCGACATTTCCCCCTATTATTTTACCCCTTCCCCTCCCCCTGATATATTATTGATGCAAATCTGTACCGTTCGACCGATCAGACTCAAAAGTTGGAAACTTATTCTTTAGAACTCGGCGGTAACAAAGGAGACATTTCCCCCATATTATTTTACCCCTTCCCCCTACCCCTGATATATTTTCGACGCAAATCTTTACCGTTTGAATCGAACCTTTGTTTCCCCCCACACATTTATTTTCAACTTAATCCTTAACCCGCGCAATTCCGGGTACGAACAGTTAGTGTATTATAAACTCTTTGATAAGATTCTTCCACATTCGCTTTTAATTTTTTCATAGTTTTGCCAATTCCAGGATTCACTACCATACATTAGTGTTGAACCACAAATCCATAAGCACCGCTAGTCTTGCTTCGCGTAATAGATTCCATTGGCGATAATTACAATCGGATCATCATTCATTTTTTATCTAGCAGTTGCACTTCTTTCGATATCATTCTCAACCTCGCTGTCCCTAATAAACAGACTTCCCAAATATGTACACAAACCAGACAAGTATGTCATTCTTATTTTTTTTTACTAAACCACTTATTAATTCTGTAAATCATTTAATAAAAAATATGAATATTTCATGCAGGTGCAACACATAAAATAATCTGATAAAAATGAAACAGGAAATAAAACGTAACTCATATGTGCTGATTTTTAAAGCAGATTTTTTTGGCATTGGACCGACAATATATACTACCATATAATTTGGTAATCTTTCGATCGATACATTAGGCCGCAATGGTAGATAAGTGCCACACATTTACAAATACATAAGCATTTATAATCTGTATTTCCACAGCTAGTTCAGCATACGCAGATTCTAGAAAACTATGTTTTCCTGAGTGATCGCTATTGCGTGTAACATTTTTTAACTATTCTGTTGGCTTCGCATCATAAATTACCATACATTTCAGACGATAAGATGCACCGGACCATACGATGCACTCCAAATTTGGGAGATAAAACACACACACACACAAACACAGAACATTCGGGAGTGAGGCTCGAAATCAGAGTCAATACTTAGATGATTTAAAGGTCGACGTACGCCTTAAAAGCGTGATTTTCAATACAAAATAACACTTTTAGGGCGTACCTTAACATTTAAAATCATCTAAGTATTGACTCTAAATTCGGAGGTGATTCAACGAGCATCACGTTGATCTATCGGTGGTGTCTGAATTTGTTTTGTACGCTAAATATGCGTGGATAGATTCAAACGTTAAGTACTCTTTTCATATAAGCTTGCAGTGCGTAATACGCGCATTTTTTTATTTTTATTTTTTTAAATAGAGATGCGAACACGGAATACGTGTCACATCAATATTCTTACTATTTTCAAAATAAGCTTAACGCTTGTGCTATGAAAATAGGACTAACTTGCTAGTCTGGAGTGAGGTTCGCATCCGCGACCTTTGGATCACGAGGCGAGTGTCCTAACCGCAAGACCAAAAAGCTACTCAAGTCAATGCGCGTATGGTACCCACAATAAATCAATTGCAAGCTTATTTGAAAAGATCAATACCGACAAAATATGACATACCTACATACTAAGAGTATGTAGGTATGTCATAATGTCATATATAAACTGAAATGAAGTTAA
>JADDOH010005505.1:0-121019 GCA_016648135.1 Agrypnia vestita
TACTAAGGCATATTAATTATATAGAAAGAAAGAATAAAAAATTTAAACAAACAGAAATATGTCAGTAATGATAAATATTTATGATATACTAAGGCATATTAATTATATAGAAAGAAAGAATAAAAAATTTAAACAACAGAAATATGTCAGTAATGATAAATATTTATGATATACTAAGGCATATTAATTATATAGAAAGAAAGAATAAAAAATTTAAACAAACAGAAATATGTCAGTAATGATAAATATTTATGATATACTAAGGCATATTAATTAAATAGAAAGAAAGAATAAAAAATAATAAAAAAAAAGAAAGAAAAAAATGAATGTAGGTATGTTTGATTTTAAAAAGGGTTTAATTTTTTGTGAATGGTTATTGATACGGCGTATCTCAATGGAAAGATTGTTATAGTACCTGATGGCTTTGTTAATGTTAATGTTAATTAATGGTTCTGCATTTGCGTTGTTTTAAATTTCGGTAAAATTATTTGTTTATTTCTGTTATTAGTTATTATTTGACTAAGGATTAATAATAAGGATGATAATTTGAATAAGGTCTTTCTTCAGCATACCTCCTAACTCTATAACTCTGTTACATGGAAAATATATCCAACCATCCCTACACTAGGCTACTTTGCACAAATGATGCTTCTATATTTGTAAAGATTTCATATAAATTAAGCGAGAGAGCCTTCAAGAATCGCAGCCTTTGAAACATGATGCTAAAGGGGTGTTCTTTGGATAGTCACGGATTCACTAGCGAGTCTGGCAATTCAAGAATGCTGAGAATTATGTGTTTCTATATATCTATGCAGATATAATTAATTATCTGTGAATAACAAGATAGCTCAACACTAGATTGGTTAAAGATAAAATTGCCAAAACAATGTTGATGGATGAGATGTTATAATAATTAAGTATTCTAGACAGGAGCACCTAGAAGCTGATTGGTTCATATTGCAAAGACGCCTGTTGTTTTATTAATTAGACTTCACTTTGTAGACTTTAGATGGTGGGTTTAAGTGGTATTCATGTGTGATTAGAATGAAGGTATCAAGTTGTAGAGATAACATGAAAGCTTATTTATTATCGTAACTTTAATGTTTCATGAGGTGTGATTCTCATTCGTGTAATGATGTCTCTGTGCAATAAAATACTGATTTTATGTCATAAGTTTTATGGTACGTATCGGGTGATATAATAATATATATATATATATATATGATATATATATATCTATATATATATATATATATATATATGTTAAATCGAAGGCTTTCACGGGTACAATATGTGTTAGTTCTAACTACTTTGTGGGTAACCCGCGTCAAATTCTGGTTGTACGCTTTTTGGAGAAGCAGCTCATCGACATAGTATAATCATGCGGTGATGCCGTAAGGCCCATTTTTTATTACATGGTTTATGACTCGCATAACTCAGGTTTTAGTTACGTGACCAATGGTTAACCTCAGTACAATAGACAGATAAAGTGTTTTTTGAATTATATAATTAAGGATCGTGTTCACAGTTCCGTTACGCTAACAGATGGCTCAAATCATAAGGTATAGTATAATAATGAGATAATAAGCATAATTATGTATTTAATAATGTCCATCACTAACATTATCAAGACGCTACGCTACTGTAGATAGTGCTGTTTCATCAACTTAATTAAGCTGGCGGCCGAAATATATAATTAAAAATACGTCATTTTTGAAGGGTTATAGCTAGTATAATATAAATTATAACTTACGAAGTATATAATGTTATATAAATACGATCGAGATATGATTCTTATGATGATTAGACGAGTATAGATGTGTTTTTAACTAGTGATTAAAAAACTTGCCTAGTGATCCAGTGGTCGCGGGTTTGAGCCTCACTCCAGACCAGCAAGTTTGTACTATTTTTCATATCATGGGCGTTTAGCTCAGTCGGAGAATAATTAGAATGTGCATGGGATACGAATTTCGTATACGCATTTCAATTTTTTTTTAAGTAGTGAGTCATGTTTTCAGGCCCACACATTTTCTTTTCCTTTATCCGCCTGTTTTCCAATTGGTGCAAGTTACACTGTGATTCTGTAAAATATTAATGCTACACAAAAGGTTGTATTTTGACTCTTTTAGCTCCCATCGTCTTTATTTTTTGTCACTTTAAAGTGAAAAATATACCTTTAGTGGCGTTGCGGACAAAATGTATTTTCCCTAGTCATTGCTGCTCGGAAAACTACGAAGTGGTAGCGCTTTGTGCTTTCGCTCCAATAACGTTTCTTACTTTTATTAAAAGTGTGCTTATTTAATTTCCCTAGAGGAACATCACTTTTCTTTTCCGAAGCTTTAATAATACCTGCCTAGCTCCACAGTTCTTTTTTATAATTGTTATATATTTTGTGTTTATACACCGTTTTACAATTGTTTCATGCCTACTTTATTGAAATTGGTATGTATGTGAAGTGTTTGGAGAAATAATGAAGTGAAATTCCGGGAAAATGGGTGAAAATTTAGGATAGCAGCCTTGCAGCTCCGCTCTGCTTCCAATCTTTGTACCTAATCTGGCCGAATATAACTCATTGTATCATATTTCTACTTAATCAAGATATACAGGGTTATTTATAAAACATTAATAACCTCGCAGGACTATATTCCTGCCTTGATTATGAGTCGAAAATGTTTAAGCCATTATGACCTAATATCAGTAGTTATGGAGATATGCGACATCAAAGTTTGCATTTTTTTTTCAATATTTCTGACTTATTTTTTGTAAAACGTTCGACTATCGTTACAGTAACTCAAATCGATTACGAAAAATTCATTTGTTTCAATACAAGTTAAATAAAACGATATAAACCCAGAAAAATTCCAATCGGAATGTTTTCTAATTGGAATTTGAAGGTTTTTATTTTTTTATTTGACTTGTATTAAAGGGAATAAATTTTTCATATTCGATATATGTTACTGTAATGATAGTCCAACGTTTTACAAAAAATAAGTCAGAAATATTGAAAAAAAAAATGCAAACTTTGATGTCGCATATCTCCTGAACTATTGATATTAGGTCATAATAGCTTGAACATTTTCGACTAATAATCAAGGCAAGAATATAGTCCTGCGAGGTTATTAATATTTTACAAATAACCCTGTATATTAAAGATGTCTTTTTGTTCTTCTGCTTGTAATAGGCCTGTGTCCTGTTGATTCCCGGTTCCTGCTCTTAGGGTATGGATGACCAGCTGCCCCTCCACCTCCAGGAAGACCTCATCTTGGCGGTCTTCCTGGAGGTCTACCGCCTGCAGGTATCTCGTTCTTATATTGGAACGGAAATTTTGTCTCCGTTAAATGCTGAGTTCATTAAATTTTCGTTTCAATGAAACCACTATAAAAGATATCTATAGTGGTTTCACAGAGACGAAGATATTTATATGGAAAGGTACGTTAGTATGGAATTGTTTACAGGGCTTGCAACCTATATTTATGTCTGGCCTAAATAATCACTTTACACAATATAACGTTCACAATTCCACCCATGATAGTTCACCACATCTTTCAAATTTTTGGGAGTTGTACGTATGTTATTTATACAACATGTTTCACTTATACTAAGGCCATCTGTGAATGAAATTTATCTTTTAATGCTATTGTATTTATATCTATTTATATGTATTTTTAAAAATTTACTCTAACGTAACGTAAGTAAAATTATTTTATTTTATTTATGTTATATTAGAGAAGATTAGTGCCAAGTTCAAATGACAGTTCTCTGTTTTACATACATACATGGTGTTTGGTTTTCCTTCTAGTATGTTTACAAATATATATTTTCATGGCAGAAAATTCATATTTAAATCAGTTTACAGTTCAAATTGTGATACAGACTTATAAGATTTTTTTTTTTACATTTGCCATTACACTATTCCTGAGACACGTTACAGAATGTACGAATATAAAGCTGTTTATCAAATTTATTAAAATAAAATATAACATAATTAAACAAATAATTCAAGTCATTATTAATCTATCATCACCAAGTCCACCACAGATACCCTACATACACCGAAACTCATCAAAACACATTCATAAACTGACTCACCATCAAATCGGGCTATGAACAATGAAAAATATTACATTTTATAAGTTGCCATGTTTGTATAATACATTCTGACTATACATAATTGTCTTACTTCTCTTCGATTGTGTTGTGCATGTCATTAGTACACGATTCTGTATTTATTAATTGCAATCTGAAAAGCTTCTATTCATATAGTGTATTGCACCAATATATATATATATATATATATATATATATATATATATATATATAAGTCCTTACTATGAATTGGCGTTTAGTAAGGGAGGAACATAAAGCCGATTTTTTTTTTTATTATAATATATTTATTTAATCAAAGTATGTACCATTGCTATCTATGCACTTTTGCCATCTCATAGGTAGTTCATCGATCCCTTTACTAAAAAAACCATTCGGACGGGAATCAATAAAATCTTTGAAGGCGGTTTGGACTGCCCCATCGGAGTTGAATTTTTTCCTTTGCAAGAAGTTATCCAAATTTCGAAAAAAATGGTAATCTGTTGGGGCAAGGTCCGGAGAGTACGGTGGATGTCTTAGACATTCCAATTGAAGCTCCTCTAATTTGGTAGCCGTCTGTTGTGCAGTGTGTGGTCTAGCGTTATCATGAAGCAGCAGTGGCCTAGAGCGATTAACCAGCCTCGGTTGTTTAGCAGCTAGCTTTTCCATCATGGTTTGCAGTTGCTGACAATAGACATCTGCCGTAATCGTCTGGCCAGATTTAAGAAAGCTGTAGTGAACGACACCAGCACTAGTCCACCAAACGCTCACAAGTAACTTTTTTGGAGTCAATTTTCGCTTGGGGCATGGTTTGGCTGGTTCGGCAGGGTTCAGCCATTGCGATGAGCGCTTCCGATTATCGTACAGGATCCACTTTTCATCACAGGTAATGATTCGATTTAAAATCCCTTCATTATTGTGCCGGTTGAGTAATGCAACGCAGCAGTCAACGCGCGTTTGTTGATTTGCTTCACTCAATTCGTGAGGTACCCACCTTTCAAGCTTTTTCACCTTACCAATTTGCTTCAAGTGGATTAAAACAGTTTTATCACTAACACCGCAGCCTGCAGCTAACTCGGATGTGGTTTGCGATGGATCCGCTTCCACAATAGCCTTCAATTCTTCATTATCAACTTTGGTCTCCGGCCGTCCACGGGGCTTGTTCTGCAGGTCGAAATTTCCAGAACGAAAACGTTGGAACCAAAAACGCACTGTGTTTTCTTTTGCGGCACCGTCGCCATACACATCATTAATCCTTCGAGCCGTTTCTGCAGCACTGGTGCCACGGTGGAACTCGTACTCGTAAATAACGCGATATTTCAAGTTTTTCATTTTGTAAACTGAGTGACGCAAAGAAAAAAACAATTGAGGAAAAAACAAATGAATTATAATTTTCAAAACACAAATACATGAGTAAATAGCTGTATAAATTTGGATTTGGAATTCCTAACCAAAGAGAAGATATTTGAGATCAAATTTGCCAGTACGGCAAAACGCCAATTTCATATGTAAGGACCTAATATATTTAAATATTATATATATATATATATTATATATAATATAGACAGTAATGAGTATGGTAGTAAGCTTTCAATACGAACGGACGTGCTCGCACTGCGCCTCGTGACGGAAATTTATCAACAAGGCATCCTGTAGATGCCTGTTGTGATTTAGGCGAAACGTCGGTTGACGAGTGATCCTTCTGTATATAAAATAAATAAATTATAGCATGCATGCACAAGACATGAAAATATTAAAGTTTTTCAGTAATTTAAACCAGATTTTCTGCATGATTTAGCAGGTTAGTTGTGTTGGAAAGGATTCTCACCCATCCAGAAGAATTATTATGTTTCAGCGTGTTGTATGATGAGATATGTCCCCTCCTCTTTTACCTCTCCTTCTCCCTCTGATATATTTTCAATGCAAATCTGTACCGTTCTTTACCTTATTCTTGAAAACCCGGCGGATAACGTAAGTGACATTTCCCCCTCTCCTTTTACCCCTCCCCCTCCCCCTGATAACTCATTAAAGATGTCTCGTAGAGACATCTATAATATATGTTAAAATTATTATTATGTACGTGCGTTGTATTTTTATTACCGCCACCCAAAAGTGCAGTCCAAAGCTTTTTCATTCCCATAATCCAATACAGATGTCACTGTTGATAATGACATACCAAATAAAATGGACATAGAAATGCATTCAATTTTAACTTGATTCGTGCAATGTTTCAGGCCAACATTATCTGGGCTGAGTATTATTTTTATTATACGCATATATAATCTGCTCTATTTTCCACGAAATAAAATAGTCAGTCACAGGTTTGATGATGATAAATGTAACAAGATACGTTGGTTACACGAAAATCAATACTTACGCAAAATAATCAGGATGAAATTTTATTATTACCAAGATTGTATTATTATCTGTAAGAATATCAGAAGGACAAACGACTGAATATATGGAGCAGGAGAGAAAATGGTTTGAACTCGACTAATATACATTTCTTATCATGATCGGATTATTCGGAAGCTGTATGGAGTATACCTAGTACCTAGTTATGTTGTTAATGTTACGTCACTATGACGCACAAATACATACAGAGATATAACTAGAAATTAAGGATCGTTTTCATAGTTTCATGAGAATAGAGAATTGGGTGGCTTTGACTGCTCAATACCAAAGCGTAACTTTCGTGATTTTCTTTAATCAGTAGAAATAGTATTAACCCGTGAACTAGCAAGAATATTGACGGATGTACACACTTATTTATATTTTCTTTTCATGAACTTGTGGGGTTACAATTTTTTTATTTTAGATTTTTTATTGGTTTTATATTTGATTTACTGAAGAGTCCCCAAGATCTTCTATCATATCATTATGTTGATTCTACCAAAGAAAAATAAATAATTCTTAAAACAGGCTTTGGTGTAGTATTGTTTTGAATGCAATTATTTCTAAGAAAAACATGTTAACCGAGTCAAGAGGCGGGCGGAGGGTCAGTCCGGTCAAGCGAGCGGTAGCGGCGAAAAGTCAGTGGTGCCAAGCGAGCGGAGATTCGACAGTGATTCTAAAAAGTTCTTACGTGGCGAGATAAACCAAAGCGAAATTAATCAGTGCGAAAATTTATAGAATATTCTAGTGAACAGTGAAATAGTGTGAAAAACATGTTAACCGAGTCAAGAGTAGCGGAACACAATGGGATTTCGGTTCTATTACTGATGTATGGAAGTGAAGCTTGGAATTGGTGGAAGAGAAACTGAAGTAGTGTGTGGTAGATCCATTTGTATTAGAGTTAAGAATGAAAAAATTAGGAGAAAAATGTCAAGTGTAAAGAATAGAATTAAAAAAGGGTGGCATGTTGAGAAAATGAATGAGGAAGTAATGTTATGAAAGATACATATTATATTGTGCATGTTTTGACGATGCCGGAAACACAGTTCCTTCGTGACCTTGACATGACCAAATTAACCAGATACATGTGGTTTGTCCCGTAAGAACTCTCAATAGCATTGAGCTTGCATGCGAAGATGTATGAATGTGGATGAGACGAAAATTGCGTGCCAGAAGAGACTTCTCGTCTTCGTCCTCTCTGCCATCCCCCGCGGAGAAACGGCGTGATGGTAAATTAATTAATTAGTTATAAATTAAAATAAGCAGTAGAAACAACCCTTACTTTACTCCATAAATTATTTCTAAGATAACAATATTAATTTTTTATTTTGTAATTATTATTGTAACGCTGAAGAATAAATTAATGGTATCCTAAAGTTATAATTTAAGAAAAACAGTAAAAACAACCCTTAGTTGTCTCCATAAATTATTTCTAAGATAACAATATTAATTTTTTATTATGTAATTATTATTGTAACGCTGAAGAATAAATTAATGGTATCCTAAAGCAATAGTGTATTTACATAAAACTCTGAAGCAAATTTAAAGAAGAGGCTTTTATTAATTAAATGGTGTGGTTTACCTGAATGAACGAGTAATAAATTAAACTTAATTAAGACACTGAGTAAGATCGCACTTTTTTTTAATTAATTTTTTTTATCGAATTTACGAATTTTATTGTAAATAATAATTCATTAAATTGTTTAAGAATTACTACAGACAAAATAACAGTTTAAAGTAATAAATGAAAGTTAAAATAAACTTAAAAAGAGTGGAAAAAGGGTGAAGAGATTGGAAAGAGTGTTGAGATTTGTGTGTAAGGTATATAGGTTAAAGTCGATTTTGTGATAATATTAAGTTATAAAATATAATTCAAAAAAGTTGTTTTCAGTAATGTGAGATTTATATATATTGTTATTGGATCATGGCGGTAGGAGACGAAATAAGATATCTTGAAAAAGCTTGAAATTAATTTATCACATAAAAATACTGGAAAATAAATTACCGGAGTACTATTTTGTAATTCACATTATATCACGCACTAGTCACTCGAGAATCATCTACTTGTCTCTTGAAATTCTTCTGCTCTGAGCACTGTCGAATACTTTTCGCATGTCGGTAGATACCCGCACTGAAATCTACCGCAGCTTTCTATTTCGGTCTTTTTATGGTTTTTCGCGGCTGCCAACTCAAACTGTTCCGCGCGGTATCACGTGTCACCTTATGAATGCTTTTGTTTTTAAAAAAGTTTCTGGTATATTTTCGTGTGTAACCAAGATTAGAAAATTTTCTGTTCGAAAAACTTCAGTTATGTGCGGTTTCTCTTAATTAAGCATCTCTTGACAATATTTTATATTATTAAAATAAATATATTTAAATGTAGAAGATAAAAAGTAAAATTTCGGCCAAAAATTTTTTTACCTTACCCCAAACAAGACATTAATTTATTGTCTATAAGTTCGTAATATGCAATAAATAACGATAAGAATTATTTAAAAAATTGAAACCAAAAAACCAAGTTACCGTGTATTTATCTTAATTATTCAGTTCAACACATAATGTTATGTGGGCTAATACATGATTTCACTCAAACATATTACATTCCATCTAATGATTTAAAAGTTTTTACAATAAAATTTTTGCAATCCCGTTTAAACCTCCTCATATTCACCTTGTTTTGAATTTCTTTTGGGAGGCTATCGAAGATTTTTAAGCCTTTGTACATCATACAATTTTGTGAAGTGTTTTTATTTTTCTTCGCAAGTCTTATGTTGTCGCTTTCATTTTAAGAATGAAAATTCCTATTCAGCTTCATCCTGTCTTCAAAGTATTTGGGTACTTAACCGTGTTTAATTTAAAAAATTTGCACCAATACATTATACTTTATTCTTTGATTTACTGTTTCTAGTCCTAGGGCATTCAACATTTTTGTTCTCTTATTACAATTCAATATTATGCGCATCGCTCTGTTTTGTACTATTTAAAGTTTCTTTAGCATTCTTTCGTTCCTTATAAATAATATACTTGAACAATAATCTATGTGCGGGAGAGTCATAGTATTGTATTTTAATAAACTTGTATTTTTAGTTTATAAGGTAAATCTTCTTCGTGCTGGGCAAAACTCATTGCTCCTGCGAATATTGTGTGTTTTTGAAAAACTCTGCTTACTAATAATAATTGAAGAATTCAAGGCAATATTAAACGAAAAATTGAACAAAATAAATAAATTATCTCGAAATCTCAATTTGTATTAAAACTAATTACGGTGATTTATTGATTATTGGGAACGATTAACGTTTTAACATAATTTATGTTTTACAAATTTAAATTAGGGTCACTATTATGTTCTGTAAATTTTGGCGTAGGTACATCAATAAAACGATGATGATATTATTAATAAACCATAATTCAAGTTCGCGATAACTATTCCATTATATGAAAACATTACGCTAAAAGCCATTTAAATAAATCACAGGCGCGGAATATATATCAGGATAAATGGATGCGATAATAAAAAGACTACATGAGTACATCCTCCGATAAATACATCGCCGTCCCGCTCGCGCCCGCGGCCGAGGCGGATATCTCGCTGCAGTAAAGCGGGTTTACAGCGCCATAAAGCACATTGACCGCTTTATAATCTGCCTTCCCCTTCGGCGACCCGCGCTCTATCTCGCCGGATCCTATACTTTGTAAAGGCAGCCCGCTTGTGCTTCCTCGTGGCAATCTTTGGCTTATTTCAAATAATGGTACAGTCTTTATTTCTATACAATGTCGGGAATAAAGCCGCGTATTCACAGGGGCACATGTGTGTCGCCACATAGTGGCCTGACACTGTCTCAAAGATACTCAGTAACGATATTTCTCTTGTCGGTGGTAATATAATGTAGCATACAGATTTTACAGTCTAACGAGCTGTACCCAGCTTCGTACACGTAGACTTTTGGTACACTGTTTGGAACTTTCGCCAACCTTCAAGAACATTCTCCTTATGTGTACAGAAACCTTCTAGAAACACCGACACATTCCGCCACTCACTTAAGAACCTTATAGAATTTTCGGGAATTTTCTAGAACCTTCTCCATCCAGAACTTTCTAGAGCAGGTTTTTCCGGAACCTTCTAGGCTCATCGATACAGTCGGCGCGCCTATTTTGAAACGATCTGAAGCATTTGCGGCCTTCCCATAACAAAACAATGTGCTAGAAAGCACATTTTCGTCACTCACTCCCATCCACGCACAGCTACCCCCACCAAACTCGTATTTTCGATGTGACACCAAGGGTTATCCACCACCATAACCATCGGTGGTGGTTGTGGCTGGTTGTGGAGAAAACTTGGCGGGTAGGGAAACACGGGTTTCTTTATATATATATATATACATATATATATATATTGGTTAGTCATTTGTTAATAACAGTCATAATGTTATGAGGCTAAAAGGAGTCGCGCACTCCTGTCAAAGTGACAGTTGTTTGAAGTTGGCACAATACTACCGACGGATCTGGAATCACCTCCAACTTTTGAGTGCCGTCTGCAACTTTCCAGCAAAATCTGAAAATTACGAGCACTTGCTAGTGAAGTCTGGAAAATGCGAGGAACTTCTTGAAAACGCGGGAAGCGTCTCGGAATTTTGATAAAAGCATTAGCCACTACTAATACGATACGCGGGAGCAAGTTTTGGAGTTGTTTTTCGTGCGCGTCTACAGCGATAATACAAGCGAAGGTAGCCGCGGGCGGCGGGTCAGTCCGGTCAAGCGAGCTGTAGCGGAGAAAAGTAAGTGGTGCCAAGCGAGCAGAGATTCAACAGCGATTCTAGAAAGTTCTTACGAAGCGAAATTAATCAGTGCGAAAATTGATGGAATATTCTAGTGAACAGTGAAAATAGTGTTAAAGCGAATATAAAGTGTCTATTTACGAGTGGTAAATTGCGGAACAGTTTAATTTAAGGAATAGCTTACATTTAATAGCGATAAGTGATTTTGTACGTTAGTTTAATTAATTAATTGGTATTCAACAAATTCTGTATTAAATCATAGCGTTTTCATTCATTTCTCCTGCAGCCACGACACGTGACAATAAACTATTTTTTTTCAAATTTTCAAATTTCAAAACAGGTTTTTTCAAATCATAAATGCTTCATTTTAGATATTTCATTTCTGAATAAGTATATGACCTTCTTTTCTGTCTCGGAAAAACATGCACTGGAGAATGTTGCAACTCTATGGTAATGGACATGACGCGGCCATTTTTTTTCAATTTTTTTTCCATAAAATAATAGTTTTATACATAAACCTTAATAAGTCATCATCACTCTTGGCTTTACAACCCCTGGTGGGTCTTGGCCTCATCAAGAGTCTTCCTCCACTCATCTCGATTTAGTGTCAGCTCTCTCCAGAAGCTCCAAGGCAGAAATGTCTTATAGGATATTGTCGCTCCATTTTAATTTTAGGCTTCCTAAGCTCCTTCGCCCTTCGGTCTTGAGTTCAGCAGGGACTATGGAGCTTGATGCTCGGTCATTATCTCCACATGATCCAGCCACCGAAGTCTTCCCAGTTTTATAAATTTTGTGACCTTTAGCTCCTCAAACAGAGTATAGAGCTCGTTGTTGTAGCATCTATGCCAAAGTCCATTTTCTAGAACCGGTCCGAAGATACGCCTCAAAATTTTCCAGTTAAAAACGTACTCCTATAATACTTTAATACCTTGACAAGTATAAACAAAAATAACAATAGTTAATCGACTCTAAAAAAAATTACCCAAATTCTGAGAAAATTCCTGGCTTCCAGGGTACTCTAACCCCTTTAAGAGTCATAAACTATTATTATATTGTACAATGTCATTAGGGTTGTATTTCATAATATTTCATAAGGCTTTTTTCTAAAGTTTTAAATTTATTGAATCTCTTTGTGTAACATTGCCACAAAGTTAAGTTATCCAATACCCACGCCAGGCCTACAGTGCTTTGTGAAGTGTATTGTGCGAATATGCGGTATTTAACTGGAAGAATTTTCAAAAACTAACTCCCTTACATCTTCTACCTTTCCAGAATACGTAATGGAGTTTCGCGTTTTCTATTTTCGGCTTGAATCTTCACAGATAATTCTCGCCTCGAGATTTTTTCTCGATACGCAAGTATGGAGAAGTGTTGCCAGGCCGAACACGAACAAGTGTCACGACACACCAATAACACTGAATATTTCAGCGAGGAATTAACACGTACACACTATTCTCTGGAGCTTTTCACGGATAGGCAATAAAACGTGCCGTTTTGACAGTTTGAATGTCACGTGTTCCGGTGACGTCGACTATCCGTCAGTCGGTCTGTGGCCACTTTAAAGCGAAACAAAGCGTGAACCGAAATGAATTATTGTAAAAAATATTGCTTTAAAAACTCCAATCAAAAATACAGATATCTCATTACCAACGGCGACATCTGTACTGGTTTACGGGAATGACAAAATTTTCAACCACAGGTGGCGGTAGTAAAAATCAACATATTACACATAAATCTGATTGATGTGGTGGTATTCTATCATGGATGGAATTTATGGACCTCCATTCCATTCCATACCTACGTTCTCATATAAAAAAAGTAGCTTCGTCTCTGTGAGACATCTATAATATACTTTGATTGATGATGTCCCCCTGGGGATAAAATCCAGTATTGTGTTTTTGAAAATTTTGAACATACTATGCGATAAGTTTTAACGGATATTTTAGAATTATGTATAAGGCACGCCATGTAGGTGGTGAGGGCAACAATAATCAGACATTTCTTGTTCTCTTTTTCACATACAGGAAGATTCTGACCAAATGCGATGAATTTCTAATATAGAAAGTAGCGAGCAACGATAATTCAAAATTTCTAGATATGTATCATTATATTAAGATAAATTTGTAAAAAATTGTAACGTGCTGAATGAATCAAATTCTTAATTTTTAATATTTTATCATGAGAGTTTTGTGCCTTTTCGAGCCGGTAAATTTCTATAATAGGAAAACAAGACGTCCGCGAAAGACCTGGTATGAACAAACACTACAAATATTGGAGAATGGCCCTGTTAATAGCCTCAACAACCGTAGAGCTTGCATGAGAAGATGTATCGAAGATGTATGATGTAGCCGAAGAAAAATGGTGAAATATGGCGTTCTATAGTTTCTGCCCATCCCTGCAGGAAAACGGCGTGATGGTTAGTGAGTTAGTTAGTCAAATATTTGACGTTTACGGATACTGAATGAAATATACAGTTACCACAGTATTTTTTTTCATTATTCACTAGTGCGCAATTTGAGAGGGGTGAGTTTAGATATTTACACATATACAGGGTTATTTGGAAAACATTAATAACCTCGCAGGACTATATTCTTGCCTTGATTATGAGTCGAAAATAGTCAAGCTATTATGACCTAATATCAATAGTTATGGAGATATGCGACATAAAAGTTTGCATTTTTTTTTACAATATTTCTGAATTATTTTTTGTAAAACTATCATTATAGTAATTTATATCCAATATGTAAAAAAATTCATTCATCTTAATACAAGTCAAACAAAAAAAATAAACCTTCGAATTCCAATTGGAAAACATTTCAATTGGGAAATTTTCAGGGTTTTATCATTTTATTTAACTTAAATTAAAAAAAAAATAATTTCGAAATCGATATAAGTTACTGTAATGATAGTCCAACATTTTACAAAAAATAAGTCAAAAATATTGAAAAAAAATGCAAACTTTGATTTCGCATATCTCCATAATTATAGATATTAGGTCATGATAGCTTGAACATTTTCGACTCACAATCACGGCAGAAATATAGTCCTGCGAGATTATTCATGTTTTCCAAATAACCCTGTATATGAAAATTAGCATTGATATTAAATTAATAAATTGACGCGGTTTCAACAGCAAATCACAGACTGTCTCGAATATCATCCAAAGATGTTCGGAACTGGAGGTGACGTAAATTTAGTGCTACGGACTTTTCTTTCAAGAATTCTTTCAGGAGAGAAATTTCAGGCAGACCCAAATTTTTGGTCCACTGCCCGATTACGGTCCGTGCGGAGGGAACAGAAGGGAACCGCGCGTTCTTCCCTCGGGCGAGTTAGCGAAAAAATATTCTTCAACACACTGCCCTCACACTGAAACAAATCGACTTCTTTGACTTTTATTTCCCCACACTAAATCTTTTTTTATATTTTCTATGTTAGGGGTACCCATAAATATTGTAATGGAATATTTGCTCCAGCACCCTGCTCCTATAGGAGCGCATATAAAGCGGTCTTGTGTCGATATGTTTTGTTTTGTTGATTTAGTATTTTGTGTTATTGTGTAAAGTGGTAGAAACATGCATCTATTCAAAGTATCAATGCAATGCGATTGTGTGTGAATTAGCAAACGACCTGCACATGGATTAAGCGTGTACAGTAGTGAAGTGAAAAACTACATTTCAAAATGAAGACTACAACACACTCGCGATCACCAGTTTGGAGACTACAAAGTTTAAACTAAATGAAGTGAACTAAATGTAGTACAACAAAATTATAGTACTAATGAAGTGAACTAATTGTAGTACTACAAAATTGCATCTCTACTAAAATCACCTACAAGAAGTGCTTCATGGAAAAGTGTGCTATTACAATATTTTCAAATCCATTCTATCCCAAAAAACCATAGGGGGGGGAGGTTGCTTTAGTTTCCAAAAATTTCACATATAAAAAAGTACGCTATTTGAAATAAATTGTTAGTAGTGTGCAGTTGAAAATAAAGTGTACTATTTGAAGTATGTACTTTGTAGTGTACACTTTCAAATTAAATATACTATTTAAAGTACGTACTTTAATATAACTTTGAAGTGTGTGTAGTTTGTATTGTGCACTACATTTCAAAAGGTGTGAAGTGTACACTTCAATGTGATGTAGTGATACATTATAGTAATCGGTATAGAGAGAACATCACTAGTGTACAGAGCAAGTGGCGGACAAGCAAACAAAATAATATTGGTAACAATTATTGACGCGGAGTAACATGAATACCGTAAAATTGTGGCCAAGTGTGGTGGTTGTTATGCCTCAGAGATTGATCAAAATAAACATTTTGGCTCTGGACCTCTGGCATACATGATACAAAATATACATTTTATATCATGTGTGCCAGAGGTTCATATCATTATCAAGAGAATGATATTAAAAATATATCAAAACTACCAGAAAATAAGTAGGGATGTATTTATTGTGTATTTTAGATATTAATTCGTTGATGGCAATTTATTATGTGTTGTATATTTTGATTTGGAATATTTAATATTTTTTTATGTATACCAAAGAAATATAACTTCTAACGCGCGTACAAAAGTTTATTTATTTGTTTGTTTATTTTATTGTTTATTTACATTTGTTAATACAAGTTACTAATAACTGCCCCACTAGGTAAAAACCTGTTCTGTGGCAGTTATTCTCATTGGATATTTATGTAATATTAAAAAATGACAATTAAAGAAAGTATAAGCATAAGAATGAAAGTAGATCAATAATAGTAAAGGAAATCATAGGAATACCTAAATCTAAAAGAAAAGAAAAATAAAAGAAAATATACATACAAAATTAAGATAAGAATTTAAGTAGTTACAAAAATAAATATTATATTAAAGTATACTTTAAATTATATAATAAAAATAATCAGTTTTTGCCAATTTAGAGGTCAAGGACAAAAGTACGCGTCCAATTTTTTTTTGTATATTTTGATATCGCCCAAGAATCGGAAGACCTCGAGAAACCTAGTGGTCGAACATCAAAGGATAGAAAAAACTCCTTTGTAAGTCAGAAAACCTTCTAGGACAGAACTTCCTGGGGCTCTAAATAAACGTAAAAAATTAAAATATCAATTATAAGATCGAAGCTTCAATATTCTTTATCTAGATTAAATATCAAGAAATCAGTTAAGTCGGCGAATTTCAAGCTTTATTAAGGGTAAAATTAAAAGATGAAACAAGGATTATATATTATTTGCAAACTGTAATTAGATAGTATTTATAATCCTTTCTGGATTGTTTTCTAATTTGTTTTAAATCCAAAGCCCCGCAGTCCTTCTTCCTAATAAAATTAATTTTAAACTTTCAAGCCAGTCGTTTCCAGTCCTTTGAACGTGATTTCCCCGAAGGACTGATATTTTTCACGTACCCAGAAAGTTAAAAGAAAATTTAAATTAATTATTGTATTTAAAGTGTTTTTCGACGATTGGCTGCGAGGGCTTTGGGCTGAATTTAAAACATCCACCAAAAATAATATACGATATTTCATTTCTCGGAATACACGTTTGAATTTAGCTAATTTAAGGACGAAATTTAAAAAAGTTTACTTTCGATTATCCGGGTAGGTATTAACTGCGTTGTAGATTAACTTAAGTAGGTTACAAACATATTTTTTTTTAAGAAATAAAGAATGATCATTTTATAATGAACAAATTTGAAAATAATAAGTATACACAAAATTGGTTAATAACGTTTTGATTTTTTATTCTTAATCTTAATCACAACTCACTGTTACATCACTAAAAATAATAACACTTTAAAACATCTCGTCAAAAAATAGAAATCTCGTTTTATCCACCAATATCCAAAATAAAAATCAATTTTCAACCACAGATAGCGTTAAATAAAAACTCAAATGTGATACGAGTTGTACATATGTTAGTTTTTAAATACAACGTCCAAAAATTTGGTAGTTGTATTCAATCTTGAGTAGAATCACTTAAACCTTGCTGTACGATAGGTGGGTAGTCCTATAAACACCCAAAAAAGACTTCCATGTCTACTTTCTCGTATGAATAGCTTCATTTCTATCTGTCTATCGAGACAACTATTATATACCTTGATTTATAATGTTCTCTCTGGGGGTATAATCCAGTATTGTGTTCTTAAAAAATAATTATTTAAAATGTAATCAAAATATTCAGAAGAGAACAATGTCGTTCACATCTTCTCCAGGCGTTTATATTCAAATGTGGGGTATAAAAGCAAAGGCAGCAATATCCAAAAAAATAAAAAAGTGTTTTGAATGCAGTCACCGAAGATTTTTGATTTATAATATACTAAAATATATTTAGATTTAATGTATACCTATATCACTTTCAAAATAATGTTCACTATAATATCACGCATTCAGTACATTGTAAACTAGGTATCCGGTCGGTATGGTTTAATCTCGTCATATCTTCTATGATAGGTATATAACTTAATGATTTGGTTTACAGGAGAAATTTTATCTGCGTTAAATGCTTAAGGTTAATAAAATGTTTAATTTGACAAGGAATAATACTGAATTGGTCAGAATTGCTGGAAAGTTAACCATTTAACTTAGTTATACATCTGATGAAATTTTATAGACAAAAATGGTTGGTAAGTTATCCATAAAAGCTAAATATATTCTACCACTGACGTTTTTGTAGATAATTTAATATAACTACTTCTTTTCTTTACAATTTTTTTTGTATCTCTAACGGATTGGGCTAATTAAACTAATTTAACTAATTTTTTCCCGACTTGATTCGCTTATGCCGTTGATGCTTAGCTCCTATATGTATATATTATGCTCCTAAAAATCTTCCTGTATCTTCATAGTAGTAAAAAACGCATACAAAACTATTCAGTAGTTCTCAAGGTTGGCCTGGTCATACGGACATACACTTTATTTTATATTATGCATTGATTCGTAATCATCCATGACCGCATTTAATTTTCTTTGAATATTGCTGCCTTTGCTTTTGTACCCAACAAATGAAGTAGGTACATTCTTGAGATAATTATAACGTATATTCTGTATTGGAATACTTATGCAATTATAAATATATTTACATATTTAAGTACGCATTGTTTTAAGAAAAGATAATCCCAAAAATAATAAGTACGTTGTCTGTCTGTCCGTAGATTCTTTTGTTAATTTTTTAATCATTTTTAATAAACACTTATTTTTTAGGAATCGACATGTAAATGTAACGTCATTTATGACGGGTTACGGCTAGTCAATAAATAAACATTGAAAACTGAGAAAAATCCTCACCAAGAATTCAAATGTTCAAGTTTACCATCATTTAAAAAGTGGTCTTATAGATTGCTAATAATATCGTAATTGAAAACATCAGAAGTTTTAGCAACTTGCGAAGAATTAATGGACGTCTAATATTTGGTGCCATCAAAATCAGAAGAGATTACAGCGGGCTCTACCGATCGTTTTACTAATACTCTTCCGCCGTGGTGGGGAAGAGATCACGGTATTGGTTGATGACTTCTACCGAAACACGAAAGTTGTAAGCCGCTGGGGATGTAGCGTAGGAGAGCTTTGAGTTGGGATGAGAGCAGTGACGGCGCTGTTAACTCAACAGCCTTTATATTTTTCTAAAGATTTTAATATTTTTATAAATTTTATCGTAACCAAATTATTTTATATTTCGCTTTTGTTTAGTATCTCTGATACTGTTGAATATTTGATATTTTTTTTTCTGAAACAAAACCCAATTTATTCATTAGTATAAAACTCCTAAAAACGGTGTCGCAATATGTCAATCGGTCATAGACCATGGCATAATTGCAAGGGGTGGAGCGACTGTGAGTTTACATAATCCAAATAATACTTCGTGGTGCAATATTTTAATTTAAAATACGACTTTTTTTTCAACATAACTAACTATGCAATATTTTAATTTCAAATACGACTTTTTTTTCAACATAAATAACTATGCACACAATGTGAGTTATTTATTACTCCTATAGTTTCAAGAGCAGCAATCCCCTCATCGTCAAGAATAGTTAATAACTATCTTAAATACAAATTTAACAATCTATTTAGTTTTTTCAGGGAGTTTCCAAATTATGTACCTATATTTTTATTTTATGATTGACAGAGCTATATTTAATTTAAATATTGAATGCATGAAAAAATTAATAAAATAAAAGTGATCGTCAAACCTTTAATAAATTTGTGTTGCAAAATCGTGCGTTTAGTATACCTAACTATGAAATAATTCATAAAATGCTTAATTAGTTGAAATAAAATGCATAAATAATAAAAAATATATATATTCGAATATAGGAGTATCATGAACATAATATGAATAAAGTATAAAATAAACAATATTTTTCAATTTATGTTCTAAGAACACAATTATTCGATTTTGTCTACAGGAGGATAATCATCAATAATCAATACAAAATTTACTGTTTTCTTATCTGTATATGGGCCCACCCTAATATATGACCATCAATCAAATTTGGATCTTGACGGAGAGAGCGAGAGCAAGGATCCAGGCTGCCGAGATGAGTTTTCGAAGGGGGGTAGCAGGAGTCATATTGACGGATAGAGTGACAAGTGCCGACATAAGGCACACACTCGGCCTGGAGACACTATTCCTACACATAGAAAAATCACAAATGAGGTGGCTTGAACATGTGCTAAGAATGGCTGAGGAACCAAGTAAGATCCTCTTGGCAACCCGGAAGGAAGACGGCCGGTGGACCACCCCAGATTAATCGAGGAGAAGCAACAGAAAAATGTGTATGAAAACAGAATGGTTCTAGACTTCTTGACTCATGTAGAAGCAGCGCAAGACAGGGGAACATGGAAACACATTGTCATGGGGATGAAGATGACGATGATGATAAGGATCAATGTGTAATTATTCTTACGGTGGAATTAGTGAACGTTGAATTGTGTAAAGTGTTCAAATTAGCTAAGGAATACAGGTCATAAGCCCTATGGCCACCTTTAAAGAGAATAATAGCATTGTGTCTTTAAGACTTATATAAGTCATATTAATTAAAACTTAAAAGTGATTTATTAGGTTTGCATTAGTAATAATGTTCTTAGGTTTTCACGGCCACTCACTTTTCTGGGCTATTATGCCGTGTTATTACGACCTTTCCGGCCGACGTCAGCCCTGATGATGGACCCTGCAATGGTATCCAAAACGTCGGCCGGTAAGGTCGTAATAACACGGCATAATACTCCGAAAACACAAACCTGAAGATGCATTAGTAATGTTTGCAAAAAGTGTTATTATTTCAAGTTATTTGATCACATTTTTTTTTCACGTATCTGCCAATAGTTCGCTGCTATTTCTTTTGATCAAAAGCCGCCACTGGGTGAAAGTAGATAAGACAAATCCCCTTTCTTGGAAGGGTGGAAAATAATTTGTAGATGGAATGTGTAATATGACGTTTATTGGAGTGAAACTGACGTATTTTTAGTTGATAGATTATTCATGGGTGAGCCTAGATATGTGTCCGTAACACCGTCTGTCGGGGGAGAAATCTGGCTTCTTCGAAAACCGGCTCAAGCCACTTTTTGCGAGGGTTTTCGTCTTCGTGCAACTTATATATTTCACAAGATAAAGAGTCGATTGGGAACGACGGCCGCGATGTCTGAATTATTTATTGTTAGACTAGCAGAAAGTAATTGGTTGTTGCCGAATCTTGCGCTAGGCCCTGCGGGGACGATATGACAGCTATTTCATGTAATGGATAAAAAAGGACCACGTCGTGAATCAGCGTGTGATATCCGTTGTAAAAAATGGTTTCAATAAAATTTAATAAAAAAAATTTTATATTTTTTTGCGTAGGTATGTTCTGAGAACACATTTATCGGATTTTTGTAATTATTAATTATTATTATTATTATATTAATTAGAAGCATAATTATTAATTAAGGTAAATTATAAAATAGATAAATATATAAAATAAAGTAGATAGCTAAAAGATAAAATAAAAGATTAATAAAATTAAAATAGATAAAAGAACTTAGATAAAAATACCAATAAATAATTATTATCACGTGTATTCTGAGTGTATATTTTAAATAATAATTAATAATATCATATATACCAACATTAAAAAGAATTTTGTTTAATATTCAACTTAAAAATATAAAAACATCATCAATGAAGGAAGATGTGTCTAGTCTATTATTTCATTTTTTTATTGGCACTTATTAATGTAAATATTGAATTATTATATTTTTGAAAAATTAAAAAAAAATAAAAGTTGCATCATATATTTTTTTAAATAAAATTATAAAATAATTTTATAAAACTAAATTATATTTGGTCTTTCCTTTCCGTAGAACTCCTCCGTGACTAACATGCAATTTTCTCCGATGCACTTTGGTTCGAGATAGAAGAAATGATCAAGTTTTTACAAAAAGGATTTTTTTTTCGCATTTCACACTTCAATATTTTTTTATATTATACCGCATCATTGTTGGCGCCAAATGGTAGTATTGACGGACAATGTTACAAAAATAATTATGTATTTTGATAAAAATTTCCAAAAATCTTCAAGAAGAGAATTACATACGTGTTTTGATTAATACACCGCTAGGATATTAAAACTGCTGCATAATGTAAATCTGTAATAAAAAAACGTATCTATGAAATTTTGACGGCATTACATATATATGCGAAAATATTCTTTTAAATTAACAGAAAAAAATAAAACGGTTACGAAAACCTCAACCACGTGCTTTCTGAATTCACAAAACGAGAATGAAGCGAGAGTTTGCGGAGTCCTGCGGTCTTCTGAGGTAGGTACATTTTGTAAAAGACTACAAAGAAACACAAAACCTTTGCAATCATTGCCGGGGCAGACAACAGGGGGGCAACATTAGGGCACGGTCACACACCCGCCGCGCATGGTTCACAGTTAGGGAATGCAATCCCGATCCCGCAAAATCGGGATCCCGCGACATCTTGAGGCATTTTACGGGATCAATCCTGAACCGAACGAGATTATCGGGATTGATCAGCATTTCTTATGTTTTGTATGTTTAATTGTATATGTCTATAGAGCTTTTAGTAAGCACTTAAAACTTGTGTTCATGTCACATTCAAATAATGAAAATAGCTTTATTTTATTTATTTATTTATTTAATGTTCATGAAAGACCAACAGCACAACAAAGAAGCATAGAAAACATTGATATAATATAGATGGCCAATTACAGGTCTCCATGTTAGAAATATGTTAGTAATAATAAATATTCATGAATCAAACTAAGGCATATTAAAAAGTATAAAGAAAGAAAGAATAAAAAATTTAAACAAAAGAAAAAGAAACTTAATTGTTAGCAGAAAAACGTAGGCATGTTAAAAATAATACAAAGAGAAAAAGAGACTTAATTATTAAGTAGGAAAAAAATTCTGCACTCAAAACTTTCAATAATATTTGCTGTATTTTATCAACCTGACATAGTAATAAAAACTACTACTAGTTAGTAGTTTTTACTCTACTATATTGATGCTTGAAAAAACGCCTACAAAAACATTAATGCATTGATTAATAATGAACATTTTATTAAAATTGCTGATATAAAAATGCAATGCATGTCTTTAATTGCTATTCAGCTCTATAAACAAAAAAAACAAAAGTATTCGGGATCCCGATCCGTAGGGATCCCGCGGGATTGGAAATTCTAATCTCGAGGGATCCCGAAAGGGCAATCCCGACTCGGGATTGCATTCCTTATTCACAGATCACAGCGGCTCTCCGCACGGGGCGAGGTGCTGAACTGGAGCACACACGACCTGGTGGCCGACAGGGCCGTATTGGGTTGGATATTTTTATTAATTTACTAGCCGCACACCCGCGAAAAATCACGAGACGTAATAATGGAGAAGTTTCATGATGTTGATAATACAATACTTAACATAAATTAAAATAAAGATCAAAACAACCGTAGAACGTTTATGAGAAGATGTATGAATGTGGCCGAAGCAAAAGTGGTGTGCCAGGACAGAAGAGTGTGGCGTTCAATCCTCTCTGCCTATCCCTGCAGGGAAACGGCGTGATGGTTAGTTAGTTAGTTAGTTAGTTCAAAACAACTAAACCAATTAAAAAAATAGAAATCTGTCAATAAATAACATAGGAAAAGAATATGAAAGTTGGTGTATTTTAGCACGGAATAATTGACGTCCAACTCGCCTGTGACGTCACGTATAGGCATAGCTGGGTACGAGAGATGACGTCACGCGACTCCACCGGAGGGAACAAAATTATTCACGAAAAACGCAAATTTAAAATTTTATTAGTTTATAACTTTATTAGTTTTTGAGATAACTTAATTTCTTTTTCCAGACTACTAAAAATTTTACCTACAATCAATAAAAAAAATTACCCATAAAAACCAAGTTTTTACAATACTCCCTTTCTCATTTTCGGGTTTCATGTCTACCATATGCGTCGGAATCTCAATACAACTTACTGAATTGTATGAAAAAATCATTGAAAATTTGAAAAATCCAAAATTATAGTAAAATTATTAATTTTTTAATGAAAATTTTATAGATCTTCTTGATAGTCGCCACGAGTATACTTGCAAAGTTTCAGCTCGATTGGATCACGGGAAAAGGGTTAAAAATCGATCCAAAGTTTTTCGTCCGACAAGCAACCAACCAACCAGACGCTACGAGTTAAAAGAAAGGGAGTAAAAAAAGAAACTTCCCCATTGCTGGATTCCGAAGCTGAAAATTTATGAACAGAAAACCATTGGTTTTCTCAAACTGAATTTATTCTCTTAAACGTAAACATAAATATAATAAAATAATAATGTCAAGATCGTGTACTTTGATGTTGCGACCATTGCGTGTTGCCGGGCCGCGCGTTTAATGCACATTAAACTTGGGGGCCCCGCGCCTCATCAGTATTGTTGTTGTAATTCCAGCGTTAGTAAAGCAAGTTACGGATGTTACGGACAGACAACGAAATTAATATAATTTGATTGGATTCCAGACGACAAAAATATTTGATGCCTACACTTATTTACAATGTATACAGTCCAGTTCAGCGTTAAATCGGCTTTTATTGAAAACATGACTATTTATTGCTTAATACATGCACAGATGTGACTTTGACTGAAAATAAGTAACTAACATCTCACATCTCTAGCACATAAATGTTGTCCTAATGGTGAAGCTGTATTTCAACAGGACGCAGCTCCATGTAACACATATTATATATTATATATATATATATAGATATATTATATATATATATATATATATATATATATACTATAATTATATATATCTATATATATGCTAAAGTATAATATATAGTTGAGTATATATGCTAAATATTTCGTGAAAACATGATAACTCTGTTAGACTGACCTGAATATTTACCACATCTTAATCCGATTGAAAATCTGTGGACGAATTGTAAATTTAGGATACAAAAATTGTATTGTAATTCAGGTGTGGTTTCGAGATAACAAAATAAACGAAAAAGAAAAAACAAATAATAAAATTAATTTTTTAAGATGCCAATCTACAAAGTTGCTCCACCCATTGAAGAAAAAAAGTGTATTCAGTTTGTTATAAAAATAAAAGAAAGACGTATTATATTCTATAAATTAAAAAAAAATCATTATTGCCTATCATCTGTCACTTGATTCTAATTTATTCAATTAAGATAAATTATAGAGGTCTCACAGAGATGAAGCTCTTTATATGAGAAACGTATACGGAAGTTTTTTTTACGATTGGAGCTTACAGCCTTTATGAGCTGACTTAAGTGATTACTCTACAGTTACATTAATAGTTCACCAATTCCATTGTAAGAACATCCACAAATCGATTTTTTTTAAAGTTGTATATATATGTATTCAAAATAGGAATCATCCATATATTTCAAAGAGCTATGCTAGTGACATCTGACGTCTCTTCTCATGAACCGGTGTAAATAGATTTCGCAGCTGGTAATAATACTAATGTATTTTTAATGTGGTAAGCAATATTTCTTACAACACTGTATTTTCATTATTTTTTATCGTAAATATCTTGATTTTTCATTTTATTAACATTTATGATTAACTAATTAAACTGGTATCATTTCGTTTTTACCACCCTGACGATGTAAACGATTATTTCCAAAACCGGTGGATAAATACATCAAAGAACCAGATAATAAATCAGAGAATCTTAGATATTAATGTTGTTTGATTTTTAAGGACTAGCAGCATAGTCGTTGGACTCACCGAGATTATATTTTCTTATATAATAATAAATCACACGAAACTACCCCTAATTCATCATGGTAACGAAGACGTCCACATTTATCTGTTGCGGAGGGAAGATTAAAAGACAAGGGTATTTTCAGGATTCAAGAATAGAAAAGGCAACCGAGGTTCGGTAGTTATCAGGTTTGTGAGAGATGACTGCAGAAAGGGAGATACAATATTTTATAAAAAAAGGTTAAAACTGGAATTATTAATGCTTGTAAAATACTATATCCAGTGTAGTAATTTTGAAAGTGCTTCGGGAAAAATCTAACTATCTATTATCTGATGCTGAGAGAAGTTTAAGGTTCAGACATTAAAAATATGTATTTTGATTGAAATAAAATATATTGTTATATATATATATATCCCTACCCGCCAAGTTTTCTGCACAACCACCCACCAGTGGTTATGGTGGCAGATTGCCCTTGGTGTCACACCGAAAATATGCGAGTTTGGTTGGGGTGGCTGTGCGTTGGTGGGAGTGGGTGACGAAAATGTGATTTCTAGCACATTGTTTTGTTATGGGAAGGCCGCAAATGCTTCAGATTGTTTCAAAATAGGCGCGCCGACTGTGTCGGTGAGTCTAGAAGGTTCCGAAAAAACCTGCTCTAGAAAGTTCTGGAAGGAGAAGGTTCTAGAAAATTACCGAAAGTTCTATAAGGTTTTAAACTGAGTGGCGGAATGTGTCGGTGTGTCTAGAAGATTCCTGTACATTCGATAAATTTTTTGAAAGTTCTGTAAGGAGAATGTTCTGGAAGGTTCGCGAAAGTTCTATGATGATCCAAACAGTGTACTTAAAATCTACGCGTGCGAAGCCGCGGGGGCTCAGCCAGTACACTATATATTTTATGTGCACATTTGTATACTTAAATAATAGAAATGTGATTTTCGTCTAAATTGTAATCTAAATTTCGTCTAAATAAACTGGAATTTGTAGAAATATTAAGTCATTATTATCTGTACCCATAAAACTCAATGTCTGTCTGTCTGTTCTTTACATAAATCTACACCGTTCGACCGATCTGACTCAAATTTTGCATACTTATTCTTCAGGACATAACACAGGCGACATTTCCCTCCTTTCCTTTTACCCCACCCCATCCAGATACATTACACATTAATACGTAATGTATCTGGATGGACGTCTGTCTGAGCGCTTGAAAGGGACAGGAGATAGAGAGAGAAAAGAGGATACAAGGGGCGCACTGTGCGGGCGCGCGGTTATTATTACGAAGGACAAACTTGGAGAGCTAATTGAAACCAGTGTTCCTCGAAACCTCGAAAAACATTCTGGATTTTAACTTTGGATCCCAGATTTTCTGATAACAGATCCTTCCTAAAAAAAGGAAGAACATAAAAATTTGAAAATAACATTCTACGTCACATACTTTGTTTTTAATTATTTAATTGACCCGATGCCTCCAAAGCATTTTTAAAATTTCAAAGGTCGTTTTCGTGACTAATTTTACTGGAAGGGAAAATATATATTATTTGTAAAGAAACGTCCGCATAATTTAAGGGCAAACATGCAGACGCAATGCGTCCATAGATAAATATAAAAAAAAACTAAGTACAGCAATTTATTCTACTCTGCGTCTGTCTATAAAAATATCCTAAGAAAATAGCCGTCCATTTAAATCGAAATTGCGACGCGTATTTTATATATATATATTTTTTCTAAGTGTATAAAGCTTGAAAGGACACTTAAAGTCAAACTTCTCAACAGGTTCAGTACCGCACGAGGTACATAAATTTAAAATTATAGAAGCCGGGCGCTCAGCCGTGCTGCGGTACAAAAAGAAAAAAAAACTAACCCATAAAAACCAAGTTTTTATTATACTCCCTTTCTTTGTAAAATATAACAACAATTAAAGACGAATTAAAACATATAATATAACACTAAACTTACAGTAATTTAATATATTTCTAAAATGTCATTTTTTGGAGAATAAATTTTAAAAAAATTTGTCAGTCAATTTAGATTTTCGAAATTCGTAGTGAAGTACCTATTATGTATACCGACGGAGTAATTCAAATTTAGAAAATATTCCGCGACGTTATCGGGCCGCCGTTACTAGTAATCAAACTTTTGTAATGATTCCAATTTGAAAAAACTATTAAAAATTTGAAAAATCCAAAATTATACTATAATTATTATTATTTTTTAACGAAAATTTGATTAAACGAAAATTAGATCTTCTTGATCGTTGCCACAAGTCTGCTTGCAAAGTTTCAGCTCGATCGAAAAAGGGTTAAAATTTGATCCAAAGTTTTTTCGACGGCAAGCCGGCAAGCAAGCAAGCAGACGTCACGAGTTATTATAAAGGGAGTAAAAAAATCCTTCAGACGATGGGCACAATAATTGGGTTGATTTTATATTGTCACGGGATCCTGGCTGTTGGAAGCAAATGAAATACTTAAAAATTAATAAACGTTTTGCTTACTCACCAAGCTTAAACTTAAGCACCACGCTTCAAGTCACATTAATTATTACATTTAATTCGCTACATTTTTGTCTACCGCTAAGTCATTTTGCTCAAGATCGCACTAGAAAACTCCGTACGTAATTACCCAGTGTGCCACTTGTCTCTGGTCATAGTCCTCGTATTTCTATGATACGCGCGTCGCTTGTCAAAATAGCTCTCAACTCCGCAGTGGCCCGTCGTCTTTTATATACACAATGTCTCTTCGCGAAATATCCAGAATAATTTTTCCAGTTATTATGGTTTCTTAAAGAATAGTTCAATTAATTCTAAATTATTCTAGAATGTTCGTAAGACCTCGAAAATTTACAGTTGCCACTGTTTTAGACGCAGACTTGAATATACCACAAAAATATAGTTCCCATTTATATTATTATATTATTCGCAGTAATGACTGATTAATTTTTTTGACTTTAAGCAAGTCAGTAATTAAATCTACTAGTTGGAATTTATTCACTAAAGTGGTGTCAAATAAAGTGTTATTTTATTTTAAATATATTATTACGTCTCACCATAATGTGTTTGTTTCGCGTGAAAGGTTAGAATTTTTAAATTTATTTTAAATATTCTTTTCTATCCAAATTTGAGAAAACCTGTTGCATTTTGTTACTTAAACTTAAGTTTAGCTATGTTCTTATCAAAATTCATCAAAACTCTCTTTAAATGCTTTCATTACTATGTCTCAAATAAACAAATATTAATTCAGTAATACAACAAATATTATTGTAACGAAGTTCGTCTATTTCTCTACATATTGACGTACGTAGTTTGTTTACTTTGTATAAAAATATTCTTTAAAGATACACAAGATAACAATGATTGTATACTTAATAAGATAGCCGATTTTTTTAATCCCAATATTTGAAATAAATGATGAAAGTAAAATACTACCGCCTTCTAGAAAATAATTTTAAATATACGCCAAGAGCAATGTCGATTTAATAACAGTTCTTTGAAGATTAAATAAAATATTCACAACATAGCCAAATATTTTTTGCGAGGTGTTGATGTATCAAGAATAAACAAAATAGTAAAATATTTTCTTAATGGAAAAAAATTTAAGGTCATAAAATTTTAGAGAAAGTCATGATGCAATGATGTAGTGAGATTTGATTAACATATGCATTGTATTCCCAATATGCCTCGTAAATCCTTTACGTAGGAAAGTATGTATGTCAAAAAAGGACGAAAATCAATCAAATTTTTTTCACAGGAATTATCTATTAATGGCTTAATCCGTTCTAATTACCTATAAATGACTTACTAAAAATTACATTCGAAAATCAATTTAGAAATCATTGCAAATAGATTTTATTACGTATTAACAACAAATTATAATAATCAAGATATATTATAGATATCTCATAGAGACGAAGCTATATTTTTATATGGGATAGTAGGTATAGATATATACTTTTGTTATTGTATATTTACTCTGTAATTATTAATTTTTTTTATCTCTGTTATTTTATGCTTACTTTTAACATTATTATGTTATTTTATATTAACTCTGTATTCTACATATTTTATCTTTATTATCTTATGCTTACTTTTACTTACTCTCATTTTATACTATAAGGTAATTAGTACAACATCAAATTACTGTAATAGGTTTTGTAACCATTGAAATAAATAAATAAATAAATAGAAGTCTTTTTGGTTGTTCATAGGTATTACGACTATCGTATGGCTGGTTTAAGTGACACACACCCACAATGTAACGTTCTCTGTAAGCACTCAAACCAGCCGTAAGATAGGTCGTAAGCCCTATGAATACCGAAAAAGACTTCCATACCTACTTTCAGATATAAAAATACAGCTTCGTCTGTAAGAAACATCTATAAAATATCTTGATTAATGATGTGCCCCTGGGGATAAAATCCTGTACTGTGTTCTTGAAACATTTGGCCATACCCAAAATATTTTGAACTTAATATAGCTTTGTCGTTATCATAGAGATGCCGTAAATGTTCTGTAGGACTACATGAACAGGTGAATAAAATTTTGGATGAAAAAACAATTATTGTAGTTTAGTTTAGTTGTTTTATTTTATAGAGTTTAGAATATTGTTAGGAAGGTTAGTCACAGTCCACTATGACAATTGGAAATGTAAATTTTGGTGAAAGTTATTTAGAACTTATGTAAGTACTATGAACTATGTAATTTCTCAGTTCCCTCCTCACTTCTCCTCCCTTTGGACGACTGTTCGACTTTGTTTGGCGACTTTCGATTCAAAAATGTTCACATTACGCGCTTCAATACAAACAGTGATGTATTTATATACGTACCTTTGCTTCCTCAAAACTTATATATTTATATTTATTTTTACAAGTATTACATACATGCTACATTTATACAAGTGAAAAAATAATTGCTATTTATGTAGAGTTTAGAAGATAATTTAATATTTCAGATAGTTTATAATTGACGTAAAATCAGTTTTTCTTAGACTGTGATCCAAAACATTTGTTTTACCTGGGGCAACGTTAATTAAAAGTTTTTTTTTGAATATTTTTAAAATAAAAACATTTTGTCATTATTTCGTTTTCTGTAAACTGAGTATTCGTGAATTTTTAAGTACATTTGAAATGTTTTTAAATAATGTTTACTTCAGTATTGTATCTAGCTACAGAAAATAACAAAAAATAATTAAATCAAATCCTTCTCTTAACTATTCTTTTATATGATTTCTTTTGCAATGTATACAATTTATTTGTTCTTTATTTTGTTTGTCTTTTTAATGTCTCTAAGCCCATCATATTATATAAAATTCTTAAAATTATAATTCCTTTGTAAGGATTATATTATAAATCCATAAACACGGTTATTTTATTTAAGAATAAATATAGAAGAATAATAATTATAAAACCACCTTAATAAGTAAGTATGCATGAATTCAGGAAATAAAATAAAAGCAACAAATCCACAATAAAAATAATTTAAAAGGTATGTTAAAAGACAAAACATTATAACATTAAATTAAGATAACTGATAGAAGTCTCACAAAGACGAAGCTTTTTATAAGGAAAACATATATGTCTTTTTATACGATGGCCCAGGGCTTACAAACTGTATAAGCTGGCTGAAGTGATCAGTCTACACAATGCAACGTTCACCCATTCCATCGTAAGAAAATCCACACATCGAACTTTGTTTTCACCACTTTATCAGATATAAAATCTACACGTTTCTAGAACAATGTTCTCTTCTTCGGGATTGTTTGTGTAGTAAAATTGAAATTTGAAACCATGCAAGTGTGTTACGGGATTCTTAAGTGAAAATATTTTCAATAGTGGGATATGCGCAAATTTTGTCCGGTTATTTATTATATTTGAATTAATATTGACACTTTTCCTATATTTGAATTAATATTGACACTTATCTCATAACTAGTATGGAAAACTTTTAAACCGCGATTAATATTAAATGAATGGTCATATTCAATTAAGGGTTTTGTAAAATCCGACTCAACATATTATACTGAATCTATTGCAACTATTGCAGTAATTAGAATGCAGGCAGTTTATAATATTTCTAATAAACTTCCTGCACGCTACCTTGACCTTAGCATATGAATTTAATTCAATCAAGTCAGAGAGCATACCGTTATATATTGTTGGTATTTTTACCCGTAATGTTTTTTCACTATAGTAAATCTTACACCTTTGTAGAAAATAGTGTGTTTCTGAGGTACTTTATTCTGGAATTTATTTTGCATGTGACCTGCACATAATGCCTTCTGGGCCACACGTGAACATACGTAGGCTCTAGCTGGAAGGGGAAAATCGTCACACATTAAAGGATATATAAATATTTGTTGGTCGATTAACTTTGTATAAAAATATGTAATTTATGGCCAATATCCTAGTACCGCGGCGGTATCGGGTTCAAATATTCACCGGATTCCGCGGCAGAATTTGATTTACGATTTTTTTTTGTTACCTCGGTGGATTAAATATGCAGATGGGGGAAGGGGTGGGAAGGGGTAGGAAGGTCGCCCATAAATTGTTTACAGCCGAACCCTGCCCTCCCACGTCACGGCCCCTCTGGGGAGGGGGTCGCGGAAGAAGGCTGTCGCGCTAACTGACGTCATATTCGCAGCTTTACGACCCCTAGATTTGGCGGCACACTGTAGTACAGAGTACAGAATTTTAGTACCGGTGTGTTTTATCAAAGTTGGTCGTGCAACATTGCGAGTGTGCAGAAAGCCACGTATTCACTAGGGGACAAATCGCATCAACATTTATGCTCATGTTTCGGGGACAATGACGCGGTCATTTGACGTGTGCACACCGGGACTCACATATCACTTGTCGCGGAAATGTCGCCCAAAAGGGTTATGATGATTGTTGCTGCGTATCTATTTATTCTAACGAGTTTATCGAAACGTAAGAGGAGAAAAAGGTGGTGGGTGCGAAAGTAATTACCTACTGCAAAGGAAAAGAAGGATGGACATTCTATGCGATCTTCGAATGTTTGACCGATCATTTGTCAATTTCATTCGAATGACAACAATTGATTTTGAAAATTTATTACAAATGATCGGGTGTTCCATAGGCAAGCAAGACACAATATTACAGCACGCTGTTTTAAACACATCATATAGCATATGTAACTGTAGAGCATGCATCTCAGCTTGTCAACATTCCACGTGGTATTGACGCGCGGTACGATGTCCCCGTGTGCTCGCTCGGTTACCGTGCGCATGGCAACGTTGCCTCGGCATGTAGAAATACCGTGCTATGTTGCGCGACGTTGCAGCGTCACGTCACGTGCGCTCACATCTTGTTCAGTTTCGCAGTCGGCATTCGGGAAAAAATTACCATCGCCTTTTGATTCGCGGCACGCTCCTCACTCGCATAAGTTACTCGAGTTTTTAATTTAAACTTGATAATTAAATTTTTATCTCGTCTGATCTCCAAAGTTGGTTAAATAATTACGAGATCCTAAAAGCACACTCCCGACTGTTTGACTTCCACAGCGGGGCGGTGTGTAAGCTTATTACGGGCTTAAAATAATATTATTAGCTGGGCACACTGCGCCGCGCCACTGCACTCTGCGCCGTCACTGTGCCCGGCTTTCGGCTCCGCCACTGCGGCTTTTCTTCCTTTCCTGAGTCCGGTCATTTAGGGGCTTTCAAGTATTTAAAGTACCAGCGCATATTAATGCCGACACCTACAGCTAGACCGCATTCAAAAGAATGTGCGCAAAAAATGTGTGTGTTGTTACGATGCAAAATAAGTTTTTCTAGTAAGTAAGTAACCTGTTTAAAACTAAAAAAAAGTAACACATAAAAACGTTTTTATTATACTCCCTTTCTCATTTACTAGTGGGAATTGGTTTGGCTCTTAACCTACTCGTTGGGCTTCGGTCGAGCGACGCTACGAAAGGGTAATAAAAAAATTTCCTAAAATCCAAAATTATTCTTTAATCAGGTTCCGTGTCTACCAGACGCGTTGAAATATTTTCATACAACTTAGTAAGTTTAAATATTTCAAAAAATCCAAAAACTTATTAATTTTTTTTAACGAAAATTTGATAGATCTTCTTGATCGTCGCCACGAGTCTGCTTGCAAAGTTTAAGCTCGATTGGATCACGGGAAAAGGGTTAAAAATCGATCCAAAGTTTTTTCGTCAAGCAAGCAGACGCCACGAGTTAATGTAAAGGGAGTAAAAATATATATTTATTTGGAATATCACATTGAGGCTTGTAATACGGGCTTGCCAGGCAACTTTCCTCAGCTTTCTTCTTACCGGACAAAGCTAGGGAGTGGTCTTTTGATTGTGGTTGACCTATAATACAGTAATAAGGGTATGGCAACCAAGAGCAAGAAGATAATCTACAAATTTTGCTATAGTTTAACGACAGAAAAAAATTGTGGACTGTAATGTTTTAGTTACTCATTTTATTCCTCGATTGCATTTACGGTTCGTTTAAAATATCGGCAACCAGTTACAATTAAATAATTATTATTTTCTGTTTATTTTGATTTTTTATCACCACATTTTCACTCAATTTTATACATAAAAGCTCATATTATCAAATAGTAGATACTTAAGAACAAATGGTATGTCTAGGTGATAGATTTAAATGCGTACGGTGTACAGCAAGGTGTCTTTACGTAGACTAGTTGATTACAACAAATATAATGGGTAGAAAAAAGGACAAACATTAAAATTTTGTTTCTTACAAAACAGCATGCTTAAGACTAATAATGACATACAACATTGAAGCAAGAGCAGACATAATCAGAAATAAACAAATGTTGAGGACTTCCGAGATAAAGACTCTGAGGAAGATAGCAAGTAAAACGCTGAGGGATCGCATGAGGAACAATAGAATATGTGTGAGAGAGATACAGAGGTTGAGGATATTGCATGATGGAGGAGACAGCAAAGGAGGAACTGGTATGGTCATGTCTAGAGAATGAACTACACCACACTTCCTTATAACACACTATATAAACAGCATCACAAAACCACCTCATAAGAGGCACTGTCCTCTGAAAAACAGACCACATAGGTCTATTAAAAGTAAGAGGAAGAAGAAGAAGACTTAATATAGTAATACCCTGACTTACACTACCTCGACTTGCGATTCGGTTCGCGATACTGCCGCTAGACTGCCGCACGCTATCTTCAGTGTTTCTCTTACTATGATCCGCATTGGATGTTTTTCTCGCGGACTCTACGTGCACGATGACTTGATTGAAAGATTGATGAAAGTTAAGATTGATTTGTTAATGTCGTCCAAATGAAGTAAATCTGATTCTCTTTCAACTAGTAAGAAAGGAAAAACGATATGTTTGGAATGAAATCACAAGATTATCATAGATTTTGATTGCAAATTATGAATTGGCAAAGAATTTTGAGCTATTGGGATCCACAGTAAGAACAATAATGAAGATAATAAAGAATTCTTGAAGCACTTATTAGCTTTCTACGAAGAATTTCGTCGTTAGATTTTATGAAGCCATTGATATTAAATTATGATAAACTTTTTTTTCAATATTTTTATTTACATATATATGTATAATGAACTGCAATTTTATTAAATACATATTTTTCTTATAAACTAGTGTATTTGTTAGTCGGACGCAGGAGGTTCGCCCGGTTCGATAGTGAAGTTCCTTCTCGATGGTTAGGCTCGATATGATGTATCGTCCTGTATTCTAGGTCGAATTATTTGATCTTACCTCGTGATCTCATGATCGTACCTCTTCTGATCACTTTGATTTTCAGAATTATGTCCCTAATCTATTAACACTCTCATTTGACCGACTCAGAAATGTAACCATCAACACGGTTTGATCCACAAACCTAAATTGTTTTGTCGACTAGACACTTTTACAACACGGGTCAAGTATGCGCTATACCGAAATCGTGTTGCGAATCTATAGAAAATACACCGATGTGTTTCGATACACATATACTAGGTTTTACGACCTGTTGTAGGATTGAAAAACATTTTAAGATTTTTTTAAGTTGATGAACGAAGTTACACGATATTTAATATCAAATTCAAATGAAAATTTTGAGTGCTGCGGGTGTTCAAAATCGGAATGATTATGTACAAAGCCAAAACTAGACAGATTAAAGAACTGCCCTCAGGCTCTCTCTGTTGCTGAAGGCTTAGATTAGGGTGATAGACTAGACAATATTGATTTTGGCATAAAATAATATTTGTTCTAAACATTCGATTGAAAGGAATATTATTTAGAAGTACAGTACTCAATATACAAACGCGTTCCTTTCCGAAAGTGAGAGCGAGAGCAAGTTGAATTTGTTTGAAAGTCGAACAAAGTTATCCTAGGGATCTAGAATTTAATGTTAAATAATATTTTCACGGAATTATGGCTGCGGGTGACAAAAAAAACATTGAAAATTAATTATCGGATTATTATTTAATTTATTAACTGAAATTTAATTGGAGATCAGTTTTTTAATTCACAATTTTTCGCACTAACTTATTTTTCAAATGCTTGTAAGGTACTCTCTTAATTATTGTTGCTGGTATTTATGAAGCTTTACCTATGTAATCGCTGCATCGCTTTTATACGTAAATGTTGGTTCGCGAATGTTCGACCGGCTTCTCCACATTTCCAGTGATTATGGTTTTAAAGAAAATAGTCCAGTTGATCATATGTTCATGGAGACTGTTTGAGAGACTTCAATAATGTAATTATACTATTGTTTTGAAACACTCGTGAAATTTTTATATTTAATAAAAAATTAAACCCCATTTATAAAAAAATACAAAAGGGAGAAAATATTGTTTCAGCTGCAGTACTAAGAGCGGTCAAAGTACATGCTAATGTGAATAAAATAAAATAAATGCGATTTTTCCTTATCCTCGCGAAGAAACGACAGTACATTAAAAGCATAATTAAAGTGTTACCAAAAATAAAAAAAATATCAAAAAGCTCCCCACACTTTTAAATTTATTGACAAACGCTTAACCGTGATCGCTCTTGGTACAGTGGCTGTTAAAAAAGTTTTCTCCGTTCTAAACAGAAATATTATTTAGAAATACAGAAATCTTTACGAGAAGCTCCTTTTGTCATTTCGATTACATACCTAATCATTCGTAAGCTTTTGAATTGTGCATCTCTATGGTTGGTGCTTGATTCAAAATGGTCGACAACATGGTGGACAGTATGTTATTTATATAACTAACTAACTAACTTACCATCACGCCGTTTCCCCATGACGGTTGTTCAGGCTTCTAACAGGACCACCTTCCAGTATCTGGTTAATCTGGTCATGCCACGTCTTCCGTGGTCGCCCTCTCTTTCTGGCGCCGTCCACACTTGCATCATATATCTTTCGTACCATTCTTTCCTCATTCATTCGCTCAACATGCCCAAACCACCTGAGCGAACCTATTTTTATTCTATGTATTGCACGAGTTGCACATTACGCGTTAGGGTGTGCTTATTAATTACGTCCATTCTGCATTTTGGGACATGAAATAGCGCGTGAACTCGATTTCGCAAATAATTATTTGGTACAAACAGGGCATAATTCACTAGCAGGTTCGGGCATCAATTTTATTTTTTTAAATTTTAACAAGCAACATGACTAGGTTCTCCTGTCTATACTTCATATTTAAGAATATAGGATATTCTCCTGTTTTGCGCATGTATAAGTAGCGCAAGAATTTCTTTTGAATCTGCTCAATCATGTCGATGTATTTCCTTCGGTGTGGGCTCCAAACTACCATTCCATATTCCAGTTATGAACGTTTTTGTTGTAAATTGCTATAACTTTAATTCTGATGTATTTTTACTCCCTTTATATTAACTCGTGGCGTCTGCTTGCTTGCTTGCCGGCTTGCCGTCAAAAAAAACTTTGGATCAATTTTTGACCCTTTTCCCGTGATACAATCGACCTGAAACTTGGCAAGTAGACTCGTGGCAACGATCAAGAAGATCTATCAAATTTTCGTCATTAATAATTATAGTATAATTTCGGATTTTTAGAAATTATTGGTTTTTTCAAATTGAAATCATTAGAAAAGTTTGATTACGGCGGCCCGATAACGTCGCGGAATATTTTCTAAATTTGAATTACTCCATCGGTATGCATAATAGGTACTTCACTACGAATGTCGAAAATCCAAATTGACTGACAAATGTTTTTAGAATTTAATCTTCAAAGTATGAAGTGTCTTATCAAAGCTCAAAACATCTGACATTTTAGAAATATATTAAATTACTGTAAGTTTAGTGTTGTTATATGTTTTAATTCATCTTTAATTGTTGTTATATTTTTCAAAGAAAGGGAGTATAATAAAAACTTGGTTTTTATGGGATACTTATTGTATTATATTTTATTGGACTATGTCCGTTAATTTCAATAAATAAATATTTTCAGGCAGTAAAAATTTTACCCTCAGTACGCTAACTTCGAACATATTTGCTTGACTACGAGACCCAGAAACTATGATAATATTTTTGTGAGCTTTTTCCGTTTGGATGTTTTTTCTGGTCACCAAGTACAACGAGGTGAGAGGTGCTAGTGTCTCTCCTCATATTGCTCGGGCTGCGCCGTACACTCGACACTGTACAATTACTCCCCCAGGAGCAGTGGACCACTGTAAAACGTGCTTTTGCAGTTGAGGCGTTTTAGAAAAGTAATGATAATTCCGAGTTTGCTAGGCGGGCATTTCAATCTCGGATACCGTGATCGAAAAAAACGGAAAAATATTTAAACTTATTAAATATCGTTAGCCTAAATCAAATATATATTGATTTTACATATACAGGGTTTATTGTTAAACATTAATAACCTCGCAGGATTATACTCCTGCCTTGATTATGAGTCGAAAATGTTCAAGCTATCGTGACCTAATATCAATAGTTATGGAGATATACGACACCAGAGTTGGCATTTTTTTTTTCAATATTTCTGACATACCTTTTGTAAAACGTTGGACTATCATTATAGTGACTAATATCAATTACGAAAAATTCATTCGTTTCAATACAAGTTAAATAAAATGATTAAAACCCTGAAAAATTCCAATTGGAATTCGAAGGTTTTTATTTTTTTATTTGACTTGTATTAAAGGAAATTAATTTTTCATACTCGATATAAGTTACTGTAATGATAGTCCAACGTTTTACAAAAAATATGTCAGAAATATTGAAAAAAATGCAAACTTTGATGTCGCATATCTCCATAACTATTGATATTAGGTTAGGATAGCTTGAACATTTTCGACTCATAATCAAGGCAGGAGTACAGTCCTGCGAGGTTATTAATGTTTTCCAAATAACCCTGTATAAACACAAGAATATAATTTGTTAACTTCATTAATATGTTGATTTCATCAGAATATACAAATAGTTTAATACGAGGTATAGTATACAATGTGTTTGAACTTTACGAGCAGGACCAGGTTCAACTGAATTCACTCACTATCTCCCATACCTTTCCATATAGTGCACGCTCTATACATCTGGTTTTCTCAGCTATCACAACAAAACGTGGCTTGGTCGCGATGCACTTTATGAGGTTAAAATTTTTAGATACTTCTGGTATGTATTCGCGTAATCGATCGGCCTCCAGATCTTTCTAGAAAATTCTTAAATAATTCAAGCCGTTTGGATATGATACAAAATATCTTCACATTATTAAAAATTGACGTGAGTACCTACATACAAAATTAAATTTTGTAATGTACTCACACTGACAAGATATTTCTGTTTACAATTGGTTGAATACAAGAAAGGAGGAAAGATTAGAAATAAGTTACACAAGTTAAGGGGTAACACAACCTTGGGAGGGTAAAATTTAGGTTTAAATTAGATTTTTTTTACAAGGAAGTGATTACTTAAATTTATTAATCAATTAATGTATATTATAGATATTTCACAGAGATGAAACTGTATTTCTTATGGGAAAGTAGGTATAGAAGTCATTTGGGTGTATAAGTCATAAGTTCTATACTTATGACCTATCTTATGGTTGGCTTAAGTGATCACATTACACAATGTAACATTCGCCATTTCCACCCATGATAGAATATACCATGCTTATTCATTTTTTGGAAGTTGTATATATGTTCAAGTTGCGTGGAAAGCTTTCACATATGAGCCTTTCCATGCGGCCTGTACAAAGCCATTTTCATTCCCCTAAATCCCCACAGATGTCGCTAATGAGAAAATCTACAATTGATTTACGGAATTTGAGAGCAATATACTTTATTGTGTAATGAAATTCATCCGAATTACTTGCATTACACTAGGATACGCCAGGAAATATTATTTCCAATTTTTGTTAGATTCCTTTTTTTTAACAGTATTTACAATTCAGAATATTTTTGAGTTTGTTTGAATCTTGGGTTTATGTCACAGAGACATTATTTATTATTTATTAATAATGTCTCTGTGACATAAATCCAGCACTGTTCTGAAAGACTTGAACAAACTCAAAAATATTTTTAATTTATTTTTTATTGTAACTTATAAAGATACATATTAAACTTATATTTAATTGGAAACTTTATAAAACAGAACCATTAAAAATTTTCGCACCATGTCTAATTCCGTAGAACTCTTTCTGACTGATGTCAACTTTTCCTGGCAGGTAGTGTTCGAGACAGAAAAAATAATATAATTCTTTTTATAATGGGTGTAACACAGCTAGTCCACAATACTTTACATGAGGATCCCTGCCTTGATTATGAGTCGAAAATGTTCAAGCAACCGTGACCTAATATCAATAGTTATGGAGCTATGCAATATCAAGATTTTTTTTCAATATTTCTGACTTATTTTTTATGAAACATTGAAGTATTATTTTAGTAACCTATATCGATTATTAAAAGTTCATTCGTTTCAATTAAAGTCAAATAAAATATGTAAAAAAAATACTAAAATAAAAAAAAATTAAAAGAACCCTGAAAAAATTCCAATTGGAATTGGAAGGTTTTTATCATTTTATTGACTTGTATTAAAGGGAATGAATGTTTCATGTAAGATATAGGTTACTGTAATGACAGTCCAGCGTTTTGTAAAAAATAAGTTAGAAATATTGAAAATAAATTCAATCGTTGATGTCGCATGTCTCCTTAACTATTGATCATGGTTGCTTGAGCATTTTCGGCTCAAAATCAAGACAGGAATCCACCTGTAAAGTATTGTGGACTTGCTCTGTTACACTCTGTGTGCATAAAATATCAACAATAAAAAATACGGATTTTTAAATTTTTAAGGAATCGTTAAAAAAATTTTTGGAATTTTTTCAAATCTCTCTCGCTTTTACGAAAACTTTCTTTTTCAAATAGGATATGCCTCATTGTAGATATTTTATTTCTAAATAAATACAAAATATACTTTTTTTATCGAACAAACGTGCACTAGTGAAAGTTCCACGCCAGTCACAGAGCAGGAATTCTGTGAAAATAGACATAACTCGGGCATTTTATGTGTTTTTTCAAAAATTTTCCAATGAAATAATAGTAAAATATGTATTAATTGTTTACGTTTATTATTATTATTAGAATATTAAAGTTAATTAATACCGGTATAAAATTTTTACATATTAGTTATAAGATTCCACAAATCAATAATTTAGAAATACTTGAAATAATGAAAAATATTAATATTAATTCAAATTTAATAAACACTCAGACTAAATTTGTGCACAACCCAATATTGAATATTTTTCCACTTAAGATTCCATCCCCTTCAGATTAAATTCCTAATAATTAACAACTCCGACTCCCCTCCCCACCCCTAATCTTGCTCTTCAACGTAACATACTTGCATGGTTTAACTTCATCAATTTTTTGTACACAAACAATCTTGATGAAGAGAAAATTGTTCTCGAAACATGTAGCTTGTACAATCTAATAAAGTGGTGAAAACAAAGTAATTTGTGTTTTATTTTACATTAAATATGCGCCTTGATACCCAAGTGCCCGTAAAAAAATAACGAATCAACTTCTCTTAAAAAATCATCCAATTCCTACCTGAATTCCAACCCTTCCAACTTTTTTGCAACTCCTCAAGACCAAAATAAAATAAAGAAAATACATTTCGCTCCGTTCCCGGAAAACTTTAATTTCTTAGACGTAAAGAGCAAGATGAATTCAACTTAACCCGAGTTAAAATGTAGTCGTAGCTACAGTAATCCGTCTCCCGGGGTTGGAAATTCTTTCTCCAGTCGAAGGGATGCACGAATAGAGTCGGATAACTGTTTGTAGCGGATTTAAATAACCACCCCCGTGTCTCCGCTGAAGCCTGCAGGCTGCCGCGCGCGGTCGGCAGGGGTGAAGTGTTTACGGCGCGAGATGTGCTCCGGAGCGATCCTCCAAAAGTGCGCCATCCACTTGGGCACGTCCTTTATCCGTTATTCAGGAGCGTCGGTCTGTCTGGCTGTGAGCACTGTACACCACAATATACAGGGTAAAAGGATGTTTGTTTTTATTATTATTATGATTATTTTTATTAACTCCTGTGTGTCGGTGATGTAACGTAGGTCTACCTGTCATACAAAATATGAAATATCTACCTTATTTACGAAAACTAAAACGTCACATTTTTTGTAATCATCGAATAGACATTTTCACACCAAAATTACTAAATTAAACTATTAGAAATGTACGGATTTTTTAATTAAAAAATATTTATTCATTACTCTCGTATTTTCGGCCAGTGTGTAAGAGAGAGCAGTATATTGTGCATCGCAGTTAAATCGAGCAAGAAAGAGCACGACTATACCATACATTTCATGTAGGACAGAGATGGCGGTTGCTTGGGTTTCGGCGAAACCAAAAACAATATAGAAAGAGTACGATAGAGTCGGGTAACACGTGCTAGACAAAGACGGAGTGCATGCGACTGAAGCGAGCAGGCGACCGCGTCGTTGTATTCAGTTGCTATTGAAACGTCGGCGGAAGCGCGCGCAAATTCGATTTGCCATGATTTTATAATAATTTACTAAAAGAATGCAAATATGTATATTTACCTTACATAATTATATAAAGGGACCTTTAAAAAGTCTTATCTGTATTGTATATATGTATATTTTATCACATATTAAAAACTATGCCGATTTTTAATCAGGTAACGCTGTGTTACTCCACCGTCCCCAAAGTTTTTTTTTAGCACAGTCTTTTAAGAGTTAAAATACCAACAATTTTCGGGAAAAATGATCCCTTCATACAAATAGTATATATAGTACGAGATAAAGTATACAAAGTTGTAAAGCGACATAATAGACAAATAAATACCTCTCAAACTGATAATTGATTAAATATCTATTAAAAATATAATAACCTCTCCTGAGGGCATATTTGACTTCCCATATTGGTTCATAAATGCCGCTGCTTCTGTGGAACTATAAATCGACGCTAAATGGCGTTGGTCAAGCACGAGTTAGACTGCGCCTGCACCGGCGGGAATAAATATATTTGAACATTGTAACAATTGCTCTGATTTTATTACGAATGAACGGATATATAATCAATCAGTAAATTTTGTAATCATATTTTTCTCCGGGATTTCACCAGTTCATATTCTTTTCGCATGTTATTTGTGACGTGGAAGAACCAAAAGACTTCTCAAGATATTTGCAAAAAAAAAAAAGACGGCGAAAGATCCTTGTGACCGAACAATTTCGTTGAAGAGAATAAATAATAGTCTACAGGTCAGTGGTCATTTGTGGCGTATTTGGTTTACTCATGTATGTTCTTCAAGTTACACATAATTTAATGAGTTACATCAACCTAGGAGAATAAAATTTAGATATTGGGCAGGTTATTTATTTAGGAGAGAATGCCCACCCATCCAAAGGTATCCTATCATGTTGGCATGTGGCGTGTGTTGTGTGTCATGGATGTTGTATGTGTGAGATGAATATAGCAGAGGCAGGGAAGAGGGGTTTGGATACAGGGCGCAAATGATACTCATGGTTGAATGTTCATAATTCATGGTTGAATGTTAATAACTAAAGATGTGGTTACGTACAATAATATCGCTTGCTTTTGCTATGGCGGCCGGCTGTAGGGTGGTGTGCTAGGAGTGCTTAGGTGGCCGAGACCGGGTTAGCCGCACCGAGCCCTGATTGGTGGGTTCCGGCTCGCCGCGTGCGGCTAGACACACGATGGCTCTGGACTGCCATAAATCCATATTTCAAATTCACTCACGAGAAACTACAATCAAGTAAAATGTTCTTCTCATGGTTAAGGTAGTCTTTGTCCTCCAAGGATAGAACTATGGTTCGTTAAATATAGATGTTAGTTTTTTTAAAATGATTTTTTATCATTATTGTGTTAGGAAATGTTATTTACTACGTTGTTTAGGGATTTCCGATATTTTTTTATTTACGTCGAAGGTGTTACTTACTTCGCCGCATGGCATATCTGTATTGAAGACTTTATTTTAAAATATGTCAAGAGTTTGGTTACAAATACGATTTTTAATTTAATTTACTAGTAAGCTGGAAACGACCATACAAATATTTAGTTTATTTATGAATTTTGCACGCGAAAAAAATGGTCAAAACGATCAATAAAAAAAAAAATATTACTCACTAGTCGACTTACATAGATAGTAAATTGATTTTTGAATCTTGCATACACAAGCCATGAAATTAAAAAATACTTACAAAAGTGTTATTTTTATACCGGATTTATCAAAATTATTTCATACACTTTTCGTGAGCCATTAAAACCCTCGAAATTCCCTCCTAAAGAAAAAAATGTGTGAGGAAGCTAGCATGCTACTGACTTAATTTAGTTTTCATTTTGGTACAGTATATTCTTGCATGATTTTTCCCGTTCCATAAAAAAATAATAATAATCTTTATGGTTTCGTAAAAATCAAGTTGCTTGGTATGAAAGAAAGCGTTTTTTCAGAATAAATCAAATTGATTAGGTATTTCATATAAAATAACTTTTTATTTTTACTTTTGTGATATTCCTTTACATGGTGTTTCAGGATCGACTTGCCAATTAAACATGTAGGTAATAGTATGGTTTTATAATAGTCTAGTTCTGCCTACAATGCGACTAGCTACGGAAGTTGTAGTTTGCGTGTGCGCGCCTGGCCCGCTGTGCGGCTGCCAGCTCGCGAAATGCGAGTGGGAGAGAGCTAGCTTTCCATCTCACATTTTTCATTTTCAGTCATTTGTTTAATTTAATTTAGTCTATTGCTTACTACAAATTATTTTATAAATAGTATCTTATCAACTTTTAACTTAATTTACTACGCTTCAACATCTGTGAATTTTTTCAATTGGTTTATGCAGTGTTTATGCAGGAGCTTAGGAAGGCCAAAATTAAGATAGAGTGATAACTTCCTCAAAGACATCTCTGCCTTAGAGCTTCGGAACTGGAGACAGCTGGCACTAGACCGAGATGAGTGAAGGAAAATTATTGAGGAGGCCAAGACCCACCAAAGGTTGCAGTGCTAAGAATGATGATGATGATTATGCAGTATACACTGTTCTATAACATTGTAATTGAAACTATTTATATTTCTTAATAAATAAATGAATAAAAAGTATGATTGATTTTATAATATAGCGTTGTACATTCAAATATTTTTTAAATCTACAACTTTAAATTAAGATAAATTTTAGTGTTAGCCCTGGCTTTTTCAACTTTCTTATGTGAATAAAGTATATTTTTGGCACACATAAATATCAGCCACCCTGTAGCCCGACCCTCGTGCAAGTGTTCCACTGATACAGATGTGAGCCGGCCGAGGGGCGGGGGTAGATAAACCTCCCGCGGTCACCCTATAATAATAATCCCCGTCGCGCGACAGCCACGGAATCCAATTTGGACTTGCAATTGCGCTGCATTCGGCGAGGAAGCGAAGGTAAACAGACACATTCGTCTACCCGAATATTTTATTTTCTAACGATATTTTTATTTGAATATTTGGCGAGTTGGTTTGTGCAGGTATATGGGAGAAAATGCCCACCCGTCCAGAGGCATCTTCTCGTATAGGCACGTGACGTGTAGTGTGTGAGTGTCGTGTGTGTGGTATCTATAAGATGAGTGAATGCGGGACGCAAATGATACTCACGGCTATCTGTGGTGTGTATTGGAATAATATATAGATGTGGCGTTGAGTACAGAAATATCACTTGCGATTGATATGCGGCCGGCACATCAGAGTGATTATGCCGTGTTGTTGTGAGACAGAGTGAGTGACCGGGACCAAGTTAGTCACATCGAGTCCCTGATTTTTTGGATATCGCGCGAAGCATGCGGCTAGAGTCGCGACGGCTCTAGAGCATCACAAACACAATTACTGGATTTAGTTCATATTCACATAAAGCCGACAAAATATATCTATATTACAAATTTTCTTCATGTCTATAATATCGTTGGTGTGGTAAATTAGTTTAGTATGTCGTCGCTGTCTATATAATTAAGCCTATGTGCCGTTTAATACATTCTCAGATGAATAAATTAATTTTTCAAATTTTCATTTAAATAATTGAGATATACTAAAAAAAAATTGACGTTCATCTGGCAAGTCTGCCTAGTAATTATTTAAAATATTTTTTGTAAATTTAGTCTGTGCAATTATTTTTTAAAACAGTTTCATTCGTTTATTTTAGAATGTACTAAAACGCCACGTAGGCTTAACTATATATATACAGTGACGATATATCATTTTAGAAACTGAACGTGTGTTTTTAATATAAGGAACCTAGCTACAAAATTTAAATTTTTTAATACATTTCCATTCAAAATAAAGATGAGAGAAAAAGAGAAAAAGAGAACCTACGAGATCAAGTGGTAAATTTCATTCGCCAAGAAAAATTGAGTCAAGAAATTTTTTTATAATTATTAGTGTTGGAAATACTAATTTCTCTTGGATACTTCTGGTATAATATTTATCCGAGAAATACTTTGGGATTTTTAATTATCGCCTGTCCATTATTGGTCCATATTACTGTTTCCGCTTTTTCAAGCGTATTGACTTTATTGATCTAACCTAGATCTATTGTTGTGATTCCCAGCATGCTTTTTCCCATACTGTGCTGGGCTGTGTAGAGCTTTTGAATTATATACGCAGTCTAGATTTCAAATACGTGAAAATTGGAAGAATACATTGGTCGAACTCAATAACTGCTGGGTTCAAAATGAATATGAAGAATATTCAAGTCATGAAAAATAGCTTTGCGCTCCAGGGAAACATAACCGTGGAAAGCGTGAACTTTGAATTGGACTCTTCTCTTCCGGGATAAGTGATCTCTCCAGGAAATTATGAGGAAATAACCAGCAGAACAAAACAGTACCAAGTGAGTATCAAAGTATACCCAAAAATGATTTTTGTATTTCTTAAGATATGAATTTTTTTATATTACAAGATGCTAAAAAGAATTTACGCACTACGTCACAAACAATTAAATTCAATTCAATTCAATTTTTCACTTCAATTCAATTAATTTATTTAAAAAAAACGTTTACATTGGTAACAAACGTTTAATTCGTAAATGTCATAAACAAGTGAGAAAATATACAAACCAAAAATTATCAAACGTATATAAATTCATTATAATCAAAGGTGTAGGAGAATCCTGATTCGGAAAACCCTCTCAGAGACATGGAACAGATCAGTGTCCAGAGTCATATTACTCAGCATAGCAGTAGCTCTTCAAGCAGGCATAACCATTGCAGGTTGGTCCGGTATACTGGAATGTGAAACAATCTATGCTGACGCTGTTTTAGGTAATTATCAGGAACATACAAACCAATGCTCCGCATGATTTCAGGATTATAGATTATAATTAAACGTCTACAAACGTCCAGAAAAATCTAGGAGTATATAACAAATATCTACAGTTCCAGCCGCGGTGCGGGAATGGAGTAGTCGCGTTGAAATTTGAAATCATATGCAGGACGACGTCTAGTCTGGCCAGTCGTGAAGAAATCGAAGCGATAAACCGGAGTGAATAATCGAGCAAAGTACTTGCCAAATTTCCGAAACAAATAAGCGATTGATTCGTGAGAATCGGATGTAATCTTCTAGTCAATGTTAAATACTTGTTACCCAGCGATAATAAAGTTTTTATTTACGAGTGATGTATTGCAAAATAGTACAATTGAAAGAATAGCGTTAAGTTTAATATTGTGAAGTGACTTTGTGAATTGAATAGTTGATTAATGAGTGGATAAATCGCTTATTTAATAATAATTTTCAATGTTTTTATTCATTCCTCCCGCAGCCATGACACGTGAAAATATTTTATAAGCTCATTTCTTAATTTTAAATATAACTGAACTAGCGTATCAAGAACGATCCGAAGTAACTGCTTGTTAAAGATGTTTACAGCTTTTTCAAGTTGTAAACAAGATGTGAAACTTTTTTTTTGATTCGCCAAAAAAATAGCTCATGGAGTTACATAAGTTTTAATTTTCAAGTATTCAACCTTGATGTTATAAATGGAAGATTGAATAAAATCTTACATTTTTTTGTACGTATTTAAATAAATTTCCAATGAATTATTGGCCTATTATTTATAATGGGTAAAGTCTACACCAAACTTTTAACTCAAATATATATATATAATAGATAAGAGATATCTATATAATATATTATCTCATTTAGTTAAAAGTTTAGTTAAATTATATATATATATATCTATATCTATATAGATATATATAATATTGTAATGAGATGGTGAACCAAAAGATGTTACGTGATATCAAAACCTCTTGAAATTTATTACTCGGTTATACTGACAATAACACTATGAAATACTCTGGAATCTCTTGTTATCTCTGCAACGCTCTACAAGTTTTTTTACCATTAAATACAAGGGCGTCGAGGAGTATTTCTAAGTGCGAATATTGAACGGAATTTTCTAGAATGTAATCGAAACAATGACAGCGTAAAAAACTGAGATTTTAGAAATAGTATTATAATAAGTGTCTAAGTTAAGGAACTATAAAATTAAGAACCATGTTCCAATTTATTTTGTGCCCAGTGATTTTTTGCATAAGAAATAAAAATTTATATTTTTTTTTTGTGTTTTTATTTGCCTTCCACAGCCATGACCGTGCCAATATTATTATTTTTTCCACGCTATCAATTATCTTAATTATGTTTCCTTCTTACTTTGACATTTTTATTTATTTATATTATTTAGTATAATAAAAGTCGTACGATAGGTAACTAACTACATAGTATATATCTTCATAGCAGGTCATCCGCGATGATCGATTGACAATTGTTACGCACGTGCAAGCAAACTATCTGATCGAAATGTTATTATAAAAATACTCACCAAACTAATAAAAAATTATTGAATAATTGTCTATATAAATTTAATATGATAAAGTGGGAAATGTGTTTGTGCAAAGCAATTGAAACTCGAACGGGCGCTCGAGTGTTGCGAAATTATTTTGCTGTCTAGAATTTCTAACTCAAAGCGACAATTTGAATTAGGTGTGGTACATTCTAATTTCAATTTAACAATCGATTAATAAGATTGTACGCCCGAAGTGTCTATGAGAATTAATGTATATTATAGATATCTCACAGAGACGAAACTGTATTAATTATGGGAAAGTAGGTATAGAAGTCATTTGGGTGTAATAGGACTTATGACCTATCTTTTTATGGTTGGCTTAAGTGATCACTTTACACAATTGTAACATTCGCCATTTCCACCCATGATAGAATATACCATGCTTATTCATTTTTTGGAAGTTGCATATATATTCAAATTGCGTGGAAAGCTTTCATATATGAGTAATAAGCACCTTTTCCATGCGGCCTGTACAAAGCCATTTTCATTCCCCTAAATCCCCACAGATGTCGCTAATGAGAAAATCTACATTGATTTTTTACGGAATTTTGAGAGCAATATACTTTATTGTGTGTAAGTCTTATTACACCCAAATGACTTCTATACCTACTTTCCCATAATTAATACAGTTTCGTCTCTGTGAGATATCTATTATATACATTAATTGATTAATAATGTCTCTATGACATAAATCCAGCACTGTTCTGAAAGATTTGAACAAACTCAAAATATTCTGAATGTCTATGAGAAATTTCAAGACATTCAATTATTTCTGTCATTGTTTCAGAAACGTCCTCTTTAAATAAATACTTGAACACTTTTAATCATGAAATTTGTAAAGTGTGTGAAACAAACTGGTTTCTACCAGCTTTTCAAATAGTATTAGTACTGTCGTGTATTTTTTACAATATTCATCACATCAGTATTGGCGAAAAGTACAATCAACACAATTCGTTGTCTGTCCGTCCGCCTGTCCCCGTAACTTCGTGTAACGTCCGTAATTTCGTTCGAATTCACGGCTAAAAAAACCAAAACCGAAACGGGGTTTGAACCCCGGGCCGGCAAACCCGAAGGCGGCAACGATAGCGATGTTGCCATCGCCGAGCATGCATTACCCGTCAAAAATACAGTACATATAGGACTTAGCAAAGACGCGAACCATTTAATGTCCCGCCCAATCGCCGGCAGGGGAAATATTAAAACAATATATATATTTTGATAAAATTCGTTACTACTATTTCATGGGTGTCGGCTATAAATAAGTAGAAACTTATTCTTTAGGAAACGGCGTATAAAAGTACCGTCATTTTTGACGGGTTACGTCAAGATCTAATTTTTTGTGATAATGATAACGTTAGAACCAGCGACCGACAGATTTTCATTATAGTATCAAACCTGAAATATTTTCTGTAGGTGTACACCACAGTAGGTAAAAAGGTTTGGATATTATGACACTTGATTTCAGGGGATTTTGGCAAATATCAGTAATACATGTACAACAAAATGTGTACTTACAATGTTAAAATATGTGGTATCAGGTAATATTGTTAAGCTAGCTATAACCCGTAAAAAATGACGGTACTTTTACATGCCGTTTCGTAAAGAATAAGTTTTTACTTATTTATAGCCGACACCCATGAAATAGTAACGATTTTTATAAAAATATTTGAATATTTTTTTAAATTTCCCCTGCTGACAATTCTAAACTCTAGCAATTGGGCGTAACATGAATTGGTTCGCGTCTTTGCTAAATCCTATATGTATTTACTGTATTTTCGACGGGTAACGCAGGCCTGGTGATGGCAACATCGCTATCGTTGTGCCTTCGGGTTCACTGGCCCGGGGTTCAAGCCACAACTGCGGCCGTTTAATTTGTTTTTCAGCCGTGAATTCGAAAGTAATTACGGGTTACGGGGACAGGCAGACAGACGAACGGACGGACGTGCGTACGGACAGACAGACAGACAAATAAATTATTATGTTTGAGAGCGACCCGAATAAAACTTATAAAATTCAGACTTTTTACTATAACATGATTAGCGTTATAGTATAGAGTTTCACTGCATCTGGTGGAAGAAATCAACCGCGAAAAGCATTTGACAATGATTAATATAAAGTGTAAAGTAGTGTCCCGTTAAAAACATAAAAAAATCACGTTTGTTATTTTGACATCGATCGTAATTTTTTTATTTCTTGCAAGCAATATTCAAGGTTTCAAAGTTTTTCGAAATTCACCTGAATATGAAAATTAAAAGATATTAAAAACATAGTTGAAAAAGTAATAAAAAAATATAATGTTGATTTTCAATTTTATAATATTCAACAAATTTCAAATATTCAACAAATTTTGTTTTATTGTTACGGACATTGGAGGAATAGGTTATTAAATCTATAATTATACATAAAGAGGTAAAGGTTGTAAGTTTGTATGTTAGAGGTAATCTCTAAAACGCATTTTGCGTTTTTAACAAATGCTGTCTTGACGGTAAGAGATATTTATATACCTCCTATGAAAATATTGTTGAACTCAAAAAGTTTTATAAAAAAAGTCCGTGACGACATATATAATATGTTAAGGTTAATGTACAAATTCATAAAATATGGCTAAACCCAGGCAACGCTGGGTATGAAAAGCTAGTAACTAATAGCTAGTACTCAGTTATTGAAAATAAAAATGAAACAAAGGGATCATTTTCAGAAAGGTATAGTTGTCGATAATAACATTTAAAACCTTATCGAATTAAATGTGTTGCATATATGTAATTTGCATCTAGTAATTAAAAACAATGAAAAACATCGTTCATATGTATTCATATTTACATTAATAAAATAAAAACATCTTGTCACTTTTTATAATAATTAACATATAAATTCAATTAAAAGTGGTTTTATACTAAGTGTAATCGTTTAATTAATATAAATAATGCTACCACAAGTAATTTTTCATATATTGAAAAATTCATATTTGGTGCTCGGGAATTAGTAAAAATGTTTCGAACTTCATATTTTGTTGAAATTTAAATATTTTAATATTAAAATTGAGTTTTACAGTGAAATTTATGTATATATATAAAGAATCTCAAAAACGGACAAAGAAAGGGTAGTAAAACTAATCTAAGCTTTATAAATGAGAAAATAATAATATACATAAATGTACATGTAAAATATAATTAATTACAAAAATACATGTTACTAGAGCGTGCCGAAGACACTTGTAATTGGGATAGTGGGCATAGTCTTCACTATAATATTTATTATCTGAGTATCATGTACCCATTATCCTGTTAATGTCTCTAATAAAAAAAATTAAAAAATTTAAAAAAATAAAAATAAAAATCCACTATTACTTCATTTGGAGGAAAAATAATTACGATATAAATTACATAACCCAACGTTGGTGTAGATTTATAAATAAATATACGACTCACTTGAAAACAAATTACTTCTCTTTGACAAACACAAACAGAGAAAATATCAAATAATATCTGGGATTTTTATGGAGGCAGTCAATACTAGAAATTTTTCACAGGTAGCGTGTTGAGTTTCCTCCCCTACTCACCTGAAAATAGGGGATTCGGAACGACCTTCTTCAGTTCAGTGCTGAAGATATTGCACTATCGACCAGCTGTATATTTCTTCACACTGAACTGGTTTCTGAACTGTAAAATGTGTTTTTTTTAGATACCGCGAGTTTCGAACGAAAGTAGGTAGAATGCAGTGGAGATGAGATCCCTTGGACGTATGTGCGGCAAATCTATGTACCTACGGTAGAGTAAAGAATGAAGATATTAGGAATGAATGTAAAGCTGATCGTAGCATAATACGTAGAATAAAAATAGGGTCGCTCAGGTGGTTTGGGCATGTTGAGCGAATGAATGAGGAAATAGTGGTAAGAAAGATATATAATGCAAGTGTTGAGGGTGCCAGAGGGCGGTCACGGAAGACATGGCATGACGGAATTAACCAGATACTGGAAGGTGGTCCTGTTAGAAGCCTCAACAACCGTCGAGCTTGCATGCGAAGATGTATGAATGTTGATGAAGCGAAAATTGTGTGTCAGGATAGAAGAGTATGGCGCTCTATCTTCTCTGCCTACCCCCGCGGGGAAACAGCGTGATGGTAAGTTAGGGTTTCGGTTTTCAGATATTGAAAACCGCGATTATTTGGGGTTTTCGTTTTTTTTTTAACTTGAGTAAAAATGATATCTTAAGAAAGCGTTTCTTTAAAATTTAAATAAAACTAAAATGAACATGCAAAAAATAATTTTTAAATATAAATTAAATTTTATTTTGTTTTAATTTTTAAACTTCTTTTTAGACCAGTCTCTATTGTATTTCTACTGTAATATTAATTATTCGGAAGAATTTCAAATACGAATAAAAATAATATTAGTTAAAAACTCCTTAATATTACATATGATTTAAATACTTAAAAAATCAAAAATATAGATATCTCCTTACCGACGGCTATATCTGTAGGTACTGATTTATGAAAATGACAAATTTCAACAACAGGTTACTGTAGTAAGAATACAATTCACATACGAAACAAGTAGTACAAGTTAAACACATATACAACTTGTATATATACAACAATATATACAACAAAAATTTGATAGATGTGGTAATCTATCACGGGTGGAATTGGTGAACGTTACATTATTTATTAAGCCAGCGTACGATAAACTTACTTTCCCATTAAAAAATAGCTTCGTCTCTATGAAATATCTATAATATATTTTGAACAAAAAAATTTTTGCTTTAGTTAAAAAATATCATGTTATAAAAACCCGCGTATACGTTAAAAAGTGATTGTGTGATGATTTTGTTTCGTCATAGGAATCATAGGAGTACACATATTTCCATCTAATCATACTAAAATCATTACATATTACAATTGTCTAATTTTTTACATTTTTTCTTTATCTGCCGCATTTGTAAATTATATTGTTTCTCAAGTAGGTATGTCATAATTTAACTGAAATTTATCTCATTTTATATTTTACTATTCTTTAAATTTTTGTTTACTGCATTGTTCTTATTTTAATGTTCATAGAAGTAATCATAGGAGTATACACATTTCCATCTAATCATGCTAAAATCATTACATATTACAATTGTCAAATTTTTTACATTTTTTCTTTATCTGCCACATTTGTAAATTATATTGTTTCTCAAATAGGTATGTCATAATTTAACTGAAATTTATCTCATTTTATATTTTACTATTCTTTGAATTTTTGTTTACTGCATGGTTCTTATTTTAATGTTCATAGAAGTAATCATAGGAGTACACACATTTCCATCTTATCATACTAAAATCATTACATATGACAACTGTCTAATTTTTTACATTTTTGCTTTATCTGCCACATTTGTAAATTATATTGTTTCTCAGGTATGTCATAATTCAACTGAAATTTATCTCATTTTATATTTTACCATTCTTTAAATTTTTGTTTACTGTATTGTTCTTATTTTAATGTTCTGAAAATGGTGTTATTAATGAAAACTATACACATATAATCCTCTGATTTACAAAAGTCCTCGAGATTTAATGACGAGAGGAAAATGTATTGTTGCAGAACGAAAACAAATGATTCACTTAAAATTAATCAAAGTTTTATCAAACAAAGTATCACACGAATTTAATCGGAGCACTATTTTTAAATTTACTCTAGAATATTTCACACACAAAATCATTAAACTCGTTCTAGAATCTTCGCTGCACTTTTCACCACTCCTAAATAACTTGTCTCTAATAAACTGATACTACGTAATAATATAATAATTTGGATGTAAATAACTCAGATTTTACCCAAAAAATATAATTGTTCATATTCTAATCAAATCTTCTGGTTTATGATTTTTGGATTAACATGCCGTTTTTTTGCGTGTGCGTGTTTTTACGACCTATCTTGCCAAAGTTTCAGATCCCATTGCAGGGTCCATCATCAGGGCTGATGTGTTGTTGTGAGTTTTGATGTTGTGGTTAAGTATTGACTCTACGAGACCGTGTCGAAAGCAGGGTGAAAAGTTGTCAGTGTTGCGTTAAGGGGTTACGCCACCTTGGCGTTCGGAAAAATAGGTATAAAAAAAACTTTTTTTTACACTGTCATTAAAAATAATTAAAAAATATTTATTTTACACTCACACGTGGTATTTTTATGAATAATTTGCATTGTTAATTGAAAAATATTTAAAAAATGGTGGAGATATGAGCCGACAATAATTAGAGCCCTTTTTTAAAAATCCTCGCTGTTGGTGTACATGATTTCTCTGATAGGCATTATCTAAAACACAAAATAAATTATTAATCTTGTTTAAAAGGGTAATAGTTATAGTGTGACGTGCGAAAAAAAATTTAAAATTCTTTTTGTAGAAATGACAGCTGTTTAAAAAAAAACTATTATTTTCTTTGAAATTCTGAGTTTAAAAAAATTAATCACTTTTGAACATACTTCGTCGAACATTAGATAATATTATGATGAAAAATAACTGTTGTAAATTTCAACTAAATCAGTTGAATAGATCGGGAGGTATCGTGTATACCATTTTGAAAAAAGTAGTTTCGAGAAAAACAGAAAAAAATACGACGTCAGCGACTTAAAATAGTTTTTTTTAATAACCTTTAATCTGCGATTCCTGGACTATACATAAGGTGTTATTTTATTGTTGCTGTGATGTCCTCTGATTCCTTTTGAGCTACTTTTTTCAATTTCCTGGCCTCTTCAGTCTCCTGTTGAGCTCTTATGTTGGCTTTGGCCAACTTTGATGCGTTATTAATTCACTGTTAATTACTATAACTTCACTAATATGGAAAATTGTTGAATAATCTAACGCTTAAAAGTATAAACGATTTAGATAGCCTTTTTTTTTAATTTCAAGGTAGCCTAACCCCTCAAATACTGGCTAGTTAAGCGTGTCTCGAATAATCTGAAAACACAAACCAGAAGATTCCAAATGGCCGCAAAAACCTATAAACATTTCTGAACAAATGTATCTATGAATAAAATTAATAGGACCCGAACGAAGGCGCAAACATAGATTGGTACCATTTCTGTTCCTTTTATGGACGCGAAGATATTCTTGTTTTCGACCTTTACCAGCGAATGGTGTCGACTATCGCGTCGCTTTTTGTCTGTGTCTGGTGTCGGGTGTCTAGAAGAACAATGGTGCGTAGTTTGCAGAGATAATAGCTGGAGCCGGCGCTGCGTTGGCTGCCGGTAATTGGGTCTTGTTGGTTATTTACTTTATTATGTATGCCCTGTGTGTGTGACGGAACCGTATGTCACAAAATACAGGGTGCCTCAAAGAAACGTGTACACAAAGACCTCGGTCTGGTAAAGGAGATAGTGAGCATCTTTCTTCATACATATTTAAGGTTTATATGTTACGGTCGTTTGACATATTTAGATATTTCATTAAACATATATTTTCTACGAACCATGTGGAGGTATAGAGATTCGATTCTTGAAGTTTTTAATATTCCTGTCTATTTATAGTAATTTAGTGGTAAAATGTTTTTTTTTATATTGTATTATTTAACATCTAAAGGGACAATATAATCCTTTGTTATTTGTATGTATAATTGCTTAATCCTTGTTGATATCAAAATAATGTTTTGTTTCCAAAACTTGATTGGAAAACACAGAAATTTTAGAAATATAGTGTAAATAACAAATATTGCTTAGAAGGATCTGTTATTAGGAAATCTGGGATCCACAGAAAAACTACAGAATGTTCTTCTTAGTTTATTTGTTACTTACAAATTACAACCATATATCAAGGTACACAAATAGCGGTTCGGATTAGCTCTCCAAGTCCATGCTTTTATCGGCACCCCTTTTGTCTCTTTTCTTTCTCTATCTACCGTCCCTTTCATGTACTCAGACAGACGTCAATCCAGATCATTTTCTGTCACGGGACGTGGCTGTGGGAGACAAATGAAAACTTAAACAATTTAAAGTTTTTATAAATTTAACCAACTCACTGCACACGAATTTAATTTGCGCGCATTTCTCTAATTCACTCTAATTGTCACTAAAATAAATATTCCACGCACTATTTATTACACTGTTTCTTAATTCGCGCTAATTAATGTTGTTTTTATCACACCGATCATTTTCTTGAATATTAGGTACTTCTTCACTGATCCGATTTTATAATCGCTCTTTCGCTATCATTGTCATTCTGGCCTCACTGACGCAATGGCCACGCTTTTCTACGGTGGTCTCATCGTGCTGTCAAACATCAAAACAATAATATTGTCCCGCGGCACACGTTTCGTCTTTTTATATAAAACATGTCGGTTTTTCGAATGCTCGAGGACTTGCTTTCCATTTGCAGTATTCTTCCGACCCTTTCAGAGTTTATGGGAGTGTCCCGAACGATTTCAGAGTGCCCTAGATGATTCCAGAGTGTTTCACAGTGTTTTTGTCTTCGAATCCAATTTTCTGACGAGGCCGGGTAGCAAAACTAGTCAGCTATAAAAAATAATCGATCTTAATGAAAAGCACTGAAGTCAGGTAGTTGGCGAAATTAACCAGAGATGGGGGTACAATCGACAATCAACCCGAGTAAAATGTTCTTCATTTTAAGGAACACATCCAAGATAACCTTAATTTCTCCTCCCCTGGGACCTGCGTGAAGGAACTCGTTGCCAGGAACCTGAAAACTGTCATAAAGTAGAGCCTTATATTATTAGCAGGTACCACGCGGGAGCCAGACAGGGGTGCTCCTCTGCGGGGGCGGCCGCCCACCCCGAGCGTCTAAGGGTGCTACTTTACCTGAATATGCGGTAACCGTAAGTTTGCGCTCGCTGGCTGTAAATATTGTTAATTTGCAGACACTGGTGCGGCCTCGGTACAATGAATGGGGACCCGCCACTTTCCCAGGGCCGTTCTACGAGCCGACGGCTCCCACATCGGCCCTACTCTTGCGTCGCCAGGTTGACATTTTTATCTTATTTAAAGCCATCCCCGTACGGCGCCCGTGTAAAGAACGAAGGTTGTGGCTGCAAAGATCCCATTCACTGTCCCCTCCACCAAAACTCTCTTTGCTCAATCAAGTCACAAAATACAAATACAAAAAGCATACATGTAAAATGACAAAGCAAATTAGTACAGCAGCATAAAATATCAGAAAAACAATAGCAAAGAGAAAGAAAAAAGGTTAAATACAAAGGCAAAATAATACCAATAATAAGTCTCAGTACAGTATAAACCAAATAGAGGTTAATGATTCACCTATCTATGAGAGATTCAGTTACTCTCGAAACTAACTTACTCACCATCACGCCGTTTCCCCGTGGGGGTAGGCAGAGTAGATAGAGCGCCACACTCTTCTGTCTTGACATATGACTCTCGCCTCATCCACATTCATGCATCTTCGCATGCAAGTTCGCCGGTTGTTGAGGCTTCTAACGGGACCGTCTACCAGTATCTGGTTATTCTGGTCATGCCACGTCTTCCGCGGTCGCCCTCTCTTTCTGGCGCCATCAGCACTTGAATTATGTATCTTTTTTACCATTATTTCCTCATTCATTCGCTCAACATGTCCAAATAATCTACGCGACCATTTTTAATTGTAATTATTATGCTAAGATCAGTTTTACATTCATTCCTAATCACTTCATTTTTTATCCTATCATAAATGGATTTACCTCACATGCGTCTAAGGGATCTCATCTCCACTACATTCAGTCTACTTTCGTTTCTCTTCTGCCAGCAATATTCATTATGTACCTCTAGTACAAACTTGAGTAGTATAAATAAAATTATAATTAAACTCACGTAGAGGTAACATAGTTTATGTTTTTTTCCTTATTTAACGATCATCATAAATGCGTATATCCTTTCCATTTTTAGGACGATGTAGTAATTGGAAGATAGTCTTTAATAATTATGAGTTTTATGAAATAATGTATAAAAAAAAAAGGCATAATTTTCTTCATAATAATGTCCGTCACTAATGCTGCCAAGAAGCAACACTACGCTAGACGGCGCTGTTGTCATCTTCATTTTATACTTTCACGTTGTTGTCACCTTCAACCTATCGTCACACTGCCGTCACGGCCTTAACTCGCGGCTGAAATATATAGTAAAAGTCCGTCATTTTTGATGGGTTATAGCGAGTTTATACGCAATTATAATATAACGATTTCCTTCACTAACGTTACCAGAAGGCGCAAATAATGATGAGGTTTATAAAATATTGAAGTATAAAAACAAAAAATCATAATTATCAATGTAACAATATCCGTCTCTAACGGCTACCGAGACGTTATACTCAAAGCCTTATCTCGCGTTCTAAACAAATTTTAAAAGTAGAGTTTGATCTGCCATGGTGTTAACTTTCTCCTTAACCCTAGAAAGCTTTTTATATTTTATTCTACGCGGAGAATAAAATATAAAAAAAGACTATATCTTCTGATTAGTAGATTAATAGGCTAACAAGTACATTGTTTTTTGAAAATGGCGGTACCTACCAGCGTGACACAGCCGTCTCTTCCAAGGTCCTATTGGTGACTGAGTTGACAAAAAGAACCAACTCGATACACTCTAGTTCTGAAGAGAAAGAAATAAATGTTTACCGTGTTAGTCGAAACTACTAACAGTAGCTTTCTAGGGTTAAACGTGAACGTAAAAAAATAAACGTAGAGATTTTAAATTAATTTTGAAAACATTCCTCTTCGGGTGGGTTCTTTGTTTATTCTTGAAACATTGCCTTGCGAATTTAGTTATTTCATTTCCTTTTCTGAGAACTTCTCGAAATATATTTAAAGATATTTTCTAAAAAGTTTGACTATTTTGCGTTCATTATTTATTTCAAATATTAAGAAAACATATTACGTACTGAGTTATTTTATTTCGTAAACAATATTGAGTTATTTTATTTCGTAATAATATATGAAATTTATAATTTGATACATTTTAAATTAGTTTTTTTTTTGGATATTGCTGCTTTTGCTTTTATACCCCACATATATATATTATTAATATGTATTCTTTCATATGTTTGAAGGGACTACACTAGAGAAATCTAGTTCTTCCCGTGACGTAGTAACACAAAATTAAAAACCTTTTTTTGTTGAATTTCATTGAAAGCAATGGAGTGTATCGACATTCGTAGCAACGCGTTTAAAAGCAGTATGTGGGGAAAACCTCTTGAAATACTCGTAAATGTTCAACCAGTTTTATTGAAGTCAGCCCTAGATCGGCTCTAATGGAACCTGGTCCTCCAGCCGGTCCGATCGTGATACCCAGCATTTCAATAGCCTTTGTTCGCAAGGACTCCGTAAGGCTACCATTGAACCCTTTCATTATTTATACATTACTTTACACGCTGCGTAATTCGAAAGCAACCTTCGACCCTTTATCGAAGTACATTCTGTAGAAACAAATTAATTTCCTTTGTGACGTACACCTAAGAATGAGATCAAAATATTGACTTTGATTGAGAAATAAGATTAAGGGATTTCTCTTTTTCAAATAGGCAAACGCCGGCACTTGTAAGCATCACATAATACCTACAATCAATCGAAGCTCAAAAGTAATTTTCTTATTTTATTCCCTCCACTTTATTCGCTGATCTAAACAGATTCTGAGGGAAGATTCAATTATCGTTTCCTGGCGTCTATCTTTCTAAATCAATTAAGGTCTTCCCATTCACCCAGCCTATATTCCCACTGTCTCTTAACGAGGTAAATTACATGAATCTTCTCATATCTCACATTTATTCCAGAAAATTCGTATCCATGCGAGGAAGCCTGCTTTTATGTATTATTATTGGAAATATAAAGTTTACTGTCTCGTACAGCGTTGGATATTTTATTTATTATTTATCTCAAGAGCGATATTTATTTATTTCTAAAAATCAAAAAGACTCCTGATACGCTCCTATTTTTAATATCGTAATTTGAGTAACCATTGGAAGACAACAGTTATATTTCATTTACCAATCATCGAAAGATTCAAACACATATTTAAAATAACTGTTATTGTCTAATCGGTTATAATACTAGTTTTGACCATAACTAGGACTTAATGACCATTCAATGATACACGCTAGTCAAACGTATTACGTTATACAAGAATATACTTTGTTTCCACCACTAATTTGTTAAAAATACCAACATGTTAATGATTTGAATCATGTCACCATAAAATCATTTAGCATTTATTGAATAAATAATATTTTAATGCAAGAATACATAAAATAAAATAATATTCTTTGACTTACTTTGTATTACATACACATACGATTATTATGATTTATTATTATTCCACGTATACCACGTACACGTAACAAGTGCCAGAATATATGTCAAAAATAGGTGAACAGTTTCAAATACCTCGGTGTAATAATGTCCCAGGATGGAAAGCAAGAAAGTAAATTGGATAGGAGGAGAAGAGCCGCAAGCCAGGTAGCACGAACCCTGTATTATCATATACTCAGCGATCAAAGTTGGCAGTATTCAAATAAGTTTTTAGGCCAACCCTAGTAGTAGTTTTAGCCAACCCAACCAAAGTAGCCAACCACAAGCAATGGATCTTGACCGAAAGAACCCGCTCAGGGCTACAGGCCGTCGAGATAGGAGTTCTACGAGAAATAGTAGGAGTCTCGAAGCGGAACCCTAATTGACATTTATCAAGAAAACACAACTACAGTGGCTGGGACATATCTTGCGGACGCCGGCAGATAGACTACCAAAGCGGATATTTCAGCCAAGAACAGAAGGCAGTAGACCATGGGGCCATCCTGGGAGAAGCTGGCGGAAACAGTTGGAGGAACAAGCGAGGTTGCAATTAAATTGAGCTGACGTGGAGAGCGCAGCCCAATTTAATTGGAAGGAAGAGTTGGAACCTCCTATGCGCTGCAGGGACCTCGACCCAATAGGATAAGGGGTAGAAGAAGAATAAGATTATTAGTAAAAACAGACTGTGTAAAGAACGGGTGTAAATTATAACTAAAAAAAAAATATAATTAAAAAATTATTATTTAAATTATGAATTTAAATATAGTCATAAATTATTTATATCTGTTAATGGAATATTCTGTTTTTCCTGAAACAAGAAGTGAAACAATAATTGTGAGCTAAAGTTTGTTAAAGTAATATTTTACCTGACAAAGTAACTCTGTCAACCAATTAATGAATCATATTTCGTCACACTATTTCAGAATCTATATGAGAATTTTATAATACATTATATTAATTTGTTTATTTATTTTTATTTTATTTACTGATTAAGGAAAAAATGAATTATAAATCTACGAGTATAAATATACAATTTTATAAATGCATGCATCTGTTCTCTACTACTATATATATTACATATACGATTGTTCTCTATTTAATCCAAAACCTTAATCCTTTGACCGACGTGAACCAATTTTGAAACCTGCGCGCAATGAAGGTACTCACCCTTGTCCCTCTAAACACCATACCTTTTCCATACGATATAAAGTTGTAATATATAATATTGACTGTCATCCAGTGTAAATTTTACGTAGTTACTCCTTAGGATCCCGCACTCTCTTCCCTTTCTAATGCCTCCCCATCATCTTACTTGCGCATTGAATGGTTCATTCCAATTCCATTTGTAGGTTAACTTAAGTAATCTGCTTAAACATGTACACCTTGCGCCCCCACTCCTCGCGAAATAAAGGTTGTATAAAATTTAATGCTGTCTGTTCTAAATTTTACACAGGTACTCTTTAGGACCCTACCTTTTTAGTATTTTTGAGAAAGAATTATGTTGACAGAAAAGCGATTTTCTTTCCCCTGACAAATTTTACCTGTATAGTTTAATCTTAGTTGACACACTTCCAGAAAATTTTGTATCGCGGGGTACATTTTATTAAGTAACTAGCTGTACCTGGCCACGCGTTGCTGTGGCTCAGTCTTGTTAAAAGGAAAAGAAACGAAAAAAGCACACGTTTCTAATATGTTTAATTTTATAATGCTTGTGGGTATTCAATTTTGCTGCTTTTCAAAAAAAGTCTCTTTTTACCTGTCACAGACGTGACATCTGTATAATAGTAGGTGTATAAAAACGTAATAGGTCTATAAAAACATGCGCGTATTCGAATGCAGCATTGTGTTAAAAATATATCCGTGAAGAACTTTCTGAGATTAAAGATTTTGAACAAACTAATATTTACATTTTTATATATAGATAGATGTTCATTCCCGGCTTTGCTCGGGTTAAGGATTTAGTTAAACATTAGTTTATGGGGGACACACAAAGGTTTCATTGTTTCGCAGTCTCTGATAAAAAAAGGATTCATTTAATCAAGGCTGGGATGGATGGGATGTCCAGGAAGGAATTGTGACCTATATATTCCGCCGTGACCTAAAGAATAAGAATGCAAAATTTGGATCAGATCGGCAAAAGTTGTAGATTTGTACAAAAAATATATCAGATGCGGGGGTGGGGTAAGATGGGAGGGGGGGAAAAGTTGTCTTTATTACCCGCCGGGTCTTGATAAATAATAATAATAATAATGTGTTTATTCCAGCGTCACCAGGTTATTAGTGCAACACCTGGTCCGCCATATAGATTGCAAATTACATATATGTTATATTGAAGTACATGGAGAGAAAATATAAGAAGGAGAAAAAGAGAAATAATTAAAATAAAAATGAAAAAAGAAGAAAAGGAAAAAGAACAGCTATTAAATACTTAAATACGTATAAAATATACCATAAAAATTCGATAATGAATACATATACACATATATACCAATTTCAAAGTTCTTAAATTAATAATCAATATCAATAGAAATTACAAAATAATAGTAATAGTATGGAGTGCTTCATGTCTTGCTACACTACCACTCGATTATGGAATCGGAAAAGGAATGGAAATAAGTATGCAAAATCTGGGTCAGATCGGTTATACGGTGTAGATTTGTACAAAAAATATAACAGGGGAAGGGGAAAAGTCGCCTTCGTTACCTGCCAGTTCCTAAAAAATAAGTTTCCATATTTTGAATCCGATCGGTCGAACGGTACAGATTTGCATTGAAAATATATCAGGGTGAGAGGAAGGGATAGAATGAGAGGAGGGAAATGTCCTTTAGCATAAGTATGCAAAATTTGAGTCGAATCGGTGTACATTTGTATAGAGAACAGACAGACAGACAGAAAGACCGACATACCGACAGTGAGATACGATTGGATGCGCTTTCTCATCGGTTTAAACGTTTTATTTAAGCAAAAACTACCGAATGTTAAAAAAAAGTTTGAATTGAAAAATAATATATCTAAATATTTATCAATATTGAAAGGGTAGGTACCTGCGCCTTTTTTTTCAAATAATTTGTGCGAATTCGAATGCAACGATGTGTCAAAAAGAACTTGAAGAATTTATGATTTCGGACAATCGAAATTTTACATTTTTATTTATATAAATTAATAGTAGATATATGAAAACAAATAAGGTATACAAAATCCTCCTCGTAATCCAATGCAACGTTGTGCCAAAATTTCAAAACAATCGGTGAAGAACTTTCAAAGAACAGGACAAAGAAACGTACAAACGAACATCTACATTTTTATTTACATAGATAAACTTTACATTTGTAAATTATTCTCCACAGAACGGGCGTATTTTCAGGTGGAGGACATTACAAGTTTCTCGTTGTAAGAGAATATATTAAACAATAAATAATTTCTCTTCATCTTCGCGTAGCGTTCTCCATCAAAAGTTTTCGACCAAGTTGCAGTCAACTGATTTTTGCAGTGTGCAAGCGAAGATTTCCTGCATTTTGGAGAATTTTCGAGCCACTTTCAGAGGTTAATTTTTCAACCCACATGATAAATAATATTTTTAATTTAAACTTTGTACCTACTATACAGACAATATGTGAAATATTTATCAATACTTTAGTTTCGAGAGGAGCAGTCCTCTCTCAAAATAATAGTAGTAATAAATGACGAAAATATTGCGTGTGTAGAACAAAATTAAAATAAAAATTATATTTTTAATTTCAATGCTGTCCCACGAAGTAACTACTACACCGTTTAATGATATTAAATCGATGTTCTCTACGTAAACTCTGATATCTACCAAAAATAAATTTTTACTTTTTTGTACCAACACATAGAAAATACTTTTCTCCGAAATATATTTAAAAAAAAAATTACTTAAAAAATATATATTTTTCAAGCCATCTGGTAGCGTTAGTAATGGACATTGTTACGTAGACGATTACATTTTTTTATTGTACCTCATCTTAAATATTTCATTATTATTTATGTCATATGTTAGCGTTAGTGACGGACATTGTTACTCAGAGAATTAAATATTTTGATTAATGATTAATACCAACGCCATATGCGATGCAGTAATAGTTGCACTTAGTACAACTAAAATGAAATTTGAATATGAAACCATGTATGAATTAAACTACGTGTTTTAGAAATTATGATTAGTTTTAAAAATAAAAAATAAAAATATATTTTTTTACGTTATCTAATTCAGAGTTTTTAATAAATTAATTTTTAATAAACAATTTTGAAATCATAATTATTTTGAAAACAGAATGAGATCAGCTTATGGACTGTTGTCCTAGTTACGGAAGGACCTTTGAAATTATTATTATTTGGGGATGTACTATTATTAAAAATCTTTAAACATTTCACAATTCAGTGGTTACAATATTCGCGTATTCAACGATATCGGTTCGACATTTATCTCTAAACGTATTACGTTTGGCATCATTTAGCCTTCTCTTTTTCCAGGAAGTCGTGACGACGCTAAGAGTTATTTGGCAGGAACGTATATCGAGTCTCCGCAGGGGCCCTCCGTCAGCGCTGCTAAGGACCTCGGCACGTCTGACAGGAGGGACAGGACATCTCCAGGGAACTGGATATCGAGGCTAGATGTCCGGGATATCCTCTCGAATCGTGGAATGAAAGGAACATTTCTCCAGTAGGTACGATAAAGTCCAGTACTGGAAGAAAATATATAGATTTACCTCTTATTCACGTTACTATACATAATATATGTATTCAAGAACACGTTTATATTTGTGAAGTTGTAATTTTTCAGAACAAAGTTCTGAGAAATTTTTTTTAAAACCAAATCAATTAATCAATTAGAAAGACATGCAGAAAAATAAAAAAATAACCAATCAATAAAATAAGACTTACATATAAGGTCGATATATTCACGGAAACATACAAGGTTCCTACAGCTTAATGGTTAGAGCACCGGCCCCGGAAAGGAGGTGGTCCGGGTTCGAATCCCGGTAGTAGCCAAATATTTTTTGGTGGATTAGATTTTTCTGTATGTTTTTCTAATTGATTAATTAATTTGGTTTTTAAATAATATATGTGCTTACAATATTTTTTTGTAACTTGAGATGAAATACTTTGTTATATTGCAATACTTCAAACATAATCACTTCGTCGGCGTCGTTTGTCCATCCGTCTGTCCGTAATTTCATGTAACGTCCATAATTTCGTTCGAATGCACGGCTAAAAAAACAAATTGAACGGCCGGAGATGGGTTTATCCTTGATTTTTGTTCAGCAAAGCCAAAGGTGGCAACGATTGTACTATAAACTGCTAGCAGGCTAAATTTAAAAAAAAATGTTTAAGTATTCTATTTAGTCCCTTGTTCATTAAGCTACATGAACAATTTTGTAGTACAACAATTAGCTCAATTCATGTACTTCATTGAAGTAGATGTAAAAGTCCGTAAAATCGACTTCTGTGCCAACGTCACGAATATCGAACTCTACCTGAGTTTATTATTTTGTATATATTTTTTTAGTACTTAAGATTCACGAGAAACAGAATTTTTCATCCACAGGTAAAGTATCAAACTGACTCCTTTTTAAATAAATAATTTATACGTTGATTCTATTCAAATGTGAATAATTAATTTCAAATATAAATAAGGGTTAGTTACTGAAAAAATAAATTGAAGTTACTGGTATAAATGTGTTTGTAACGGGAATATTCAGAGAAGAAAAGAAGAGTTAATGAAGATAAGTTAATTAATACCCAAGGTTAAATTTAATTTTATATAAAAATAGAAAACTCAGGTACAGATAATATTATTTATTATTTAATATCTATGAATCTATCATCATGAATATAAATAATGTTTTGAACACAATTAAGAGTATCGTAAATCAACAAAAAAAATTGTTATTATTTAAATTATACGAGACACATTATTTATCAATTTATGTGCCTAAAAATATGTTTATATTAACGGGTGTGTGCTGAAGGTACATTGTAGCTGGAGAGTTGAGTGAGCGTTGGAAAAGAAAAAAAAAAGTGATTAAAAACTAACCGACATTGCCACCACTGCTTCTCTATGGCCCGTCAAAAATATAATATATATACTTGGGCTTAGCTAAGACGAGAAACATTGATATACGCCTCCTACTTCGACAGGCTTTCTATTATGTATAATAAATAATATTCAAATTATGTGTGTGATATAATCATGGCTAGAGAAATCATAAATTCTTAATAAAGTGATAATTATGGTGATAGGAATATAACGAAATACATTTATTTATTTATTTAAGCATACACAGCGAGTTAAGAATTATATACTTTTATTTATTTATTTATATTTATTTATTTGTTTACACCATTATAGGCATTTACATGTAAAATTTTTGTAATATACAAATATTAATATAAAAACAGTATCAAGTAAAAGCAGTACCTACATACAAGATATAAAAATATAAAGTCATATCACGTATTATTTTTAAAAAATGGAAAAATATTACATAACATTAAAGAAGTATATAGAACAATGTCATTATAGAAAATAAAATATGAAAATTTTTACTACATTTGTTTAATTTATAAAAATAAAATAACCTCAATATATATATTTTTTTATCAAAACGTATGCTCATTGCACGTCTTTGCTAATGGAAATTCGTGTGGTTTTTTTATTTTAATCTTGTGATTTTTCTATATTTATAGTAAACGGCACTATTCACTTTGTGGTATTTTTAATTATGAATAACGATAAATTAATTCATTTTACGGTCATTTCCAATAATGTAATAAATCATTAAAAAAATTTGTCTCAAAAAAACTATTTTTACTGGACCAATCTTTTCTAAAATCGTACCAACGTTTCTTGGTAAAAATCAGTCAAACTCCGTCCATAATGTAGAAGCTTTTTCCAACTTTGCAAACCGGCGAAGAGTTTTGCTAAACTGCGACCGAAAAGGACATTCTTTACTTGGACAATAAGTTATGCCAGAAACGCTTTGAGCTTTAAAAAGCTGCCGCATTCCCTCCCCCCCCCCCCCCGCTGCTGCACCAGCGCCTCCCCCAACCCGCACCAGGGTAGGGGGGAAGCCTCAGGAGTCTACAAAAAGAAAAGTTGAACAACATTTTCTAACAGCGTGGTGATAGTTTTCTGCATAAGTTTGTTCCAGTTTCGAGTTCTTGCTGAGTGTACAAAATATTTGTGTTAAATTGTACATTTACGAGTACCTACTAATATTCTTACTAATACCATCAAGCCGTTCCCCCGCAGGGGTAGACAGAAAGGATAGAGTGCCACACTCTTCTGTCGTGATACACTATTCTCGTCTCATCCGCATTCATACATCTTCACATGCAAGCTAGACGATTGTCGACAAAGTGTCCAAGTATACAAGGTGTCCCGTATCTCGACGTCAAGCCGAAATTGGGTGATAGGCCAAGTCATAATAGTTATCAGAAAAAACAGTCAGTTAAAACTGAGCAAAGTACTGATTTTGAATATCTTGAACGAATATTTTGAATCTCAGTTAAGAACGAAATTTAAAAATAAAATGGAGGAGCGTGTATTCATGTACAGTTGCCGGCAAACATCTTGAAATTTTTTGGCGTAGTGGGGGAATGCGCAGAAGACAAAATTTGGGTCACTTTGGTGGAATGGTACATGCGCAAACCTCCCCCCACTACGCCGTAAAATTTCAAGATGTTTGCCGGCTACTTTACGCGCGATAGAAGATATACTTCTTTGGTATGATTGTGATAATTCATATTTATACATTGCTTAAAATTTATGTAAATACAATAATACGATGTCTAGGGAGATGGAAAATATAATTGATAACAATTTAACGAAGTTAAAATATTGATATTTGTTTTTTAACAGCTATAATAAGTGATAAATTACATTTATTGCCACATCATCGCAGACATGATGCGTCGAATCAAAAATAGTGTGCGTTTTCAAAAAAAAGTCGAAGCGCCTACCCACTTTCATATTGATTTTAGATCTAAAACGGTTCCGTATTCAAAAATTTAGAAAATACACAACCTTGACAGCCGCATTGAATGTCGAATGAATGAATCTGTTTTTTTTTTTGTTTAGAAAACAAATATTCGACAATCACGTCGTTTTTGCAAAAACATCGACAATAACGTGTGATCTAAATACACACCTTAAATCGAAATTCAATAAACAGTTCTAATTCTGAATTCAATAATTCGTCAGCTTTTCGATTGAGCATCTTCATGATAGATACTTAATTCAAGATGTTCGAAGATGCATTATTTATATTATTTGAGCACTAATTTCAAGTGAATAAATTTTTAAGGCACCAAATTTAATGCACCAAAAGAAGATATCTTCAAGAAATATAAAACAACGTCTAAGGTAGAAATGCGTTTATTTACTAGGGGATTTAATGATTCAAGAATAAATACTGGGATTGTGTGCCAGTCCCTTCGCCTTAAGAAGGGGGTTTAGTTTAACTCTGTACAAATTTATACGCTGTGAGGGAAATTCATAAACTTTGTTATCAGTCAGTCAGTTAAAATATAATATTAGAACATTATGTAAAGTTTAAAAAGTGAGTAAAATGGTTGAACAATTAAGTGATGCAATTTGTGATATTAACCTTTAAATGCTTATTTTTAAATATTGTAATATTAACTTAACGTTCTTATCTTGAAATATTTTTATATATTTTTTGCATATATTTATTATATATTATTAAAAAAAAAAACAGTTATTTAACACACATGTGACATTCTCCGGTTCCATACACAAGTTTACATGGGACTGTAAAATATTTGAAAAAAATCTGTCAAAATTAAATAATGTGAATCATATATGTAAAATATTATGTAAACCTAAATATCAATAAATAAAAAAATATGTAACTATTCTCATTTCGAGAGTCTTATCTCATCGGGACATGAAGTATTTCGAGAGTCTTATCTCATCGAGGCATGAAGTTATTGCTTCGTTAATCATGAAATATTATATATGTCTCACAGAGACGAAGCAATTTATATGGGAAAGAAAGTCCTTTTGGGTGTTTAAAGGGCTTATAACTTATTTCACTATTAGTAATGAGGCATCCATTTTCTTTCGAGTGAGTTGAAGCAATATCTATATGGAAAAGTACGTGTGGTAGTATTTTTGGGTGTTTATAAAGCTTACAAACTATTATGTTTACGATATATGGAGTATAAAAGCAAAGGTAGCAATATCAAAAAACAATTGAATGAGTCATCGCAGATTAATGTACTCAATTCGAGATTTTACAGAATAAAAGCATATAAATTTATGAAAAATATGATTTTGGAAGGGATAGTTGGATACATGAAACCTAGAATTCAGTACATTCTAAATTATGAATCCGTGATTGCATTCAAAATATGATATAGCTTTCATTGCTTTTATACCCCGTATATAATATAATTATGTCAAAAAAGTCAGAAATATTGCAAAAAGTGTATAAGTATTTTTACTCCATAACTTTTAAAATTGATGTTAAAACATTTTCGACTCGTAATTTATGCAAAAATTTATCTGTAACGTATTGTTGACAAGCTTTGTTACATTTTGTTGACACATATTCACAAATAGACTTTATTCTTTAATTATTGTTGCGTATTTCGTGCGAATGAAGGTATATGAAAACGAGAAATATGAAGATGTTATTATTTAAGGTCTAAAAAAATATTTTCCGAATATTAAACGAAAGTTATTTCCGGGTATTTAATAGACACTGTATGGTCCAATTAGCAAATGCTAGTGGAAATCAAAGTCAAAATATATAAAACATGCATAATACATATCATGATACGATATGAAGCAAGAGCGGACACGTTGAGAAATAAACCTCAGAACTACCGATATTAAGACTCTAAGACGATGAGAAATAAACCATCTCAAAACTACCAGAACTACCATTAAGAACGATATAAAGACTCTAAGAACTATTGCGGGCAAGATCCTCAGAGATAGGTGCGCGGGATACCAGAGGGGCGCCGACTACCAGGGAGACCACCAAAGAGATGAAGAGAGAGCTGGACGTCCTCGTCACAAGACATGACTGACCTTTCAATACAGACCAAGGATCAAATAAAAGAAGAAAAAAATGAGAATTTCGTTTTCTCAACCAATATCAGTGCCTGTCATCAAGCTTTTAAAAAAATGAAAAGTATAACCGTTCTGACCATCAGCAGTTGTCTGATACTAGGTTAAGTACACTCTAGGGAAATTAGGGTAGCTAAACGAAAAATGCAGTCAAATCGGAAACTCGAAACTGGAAAATAATTTAAAGATTTTCCTCTTAAACGGTCGACTTGAGATGCACCTAGAGATGTCGGGTTCTGGGTATCTACCCGTTGCAGTTGCATATGATTATATTACACAAAGAGAATCCGCTCAGGAAGGGTTGCATGGACTCCGGCGTATAGATAAAGTGGGGACTCTTGGAGATAACTCCAGAGGGAGTTCGCTTGTTTCCGGGATGAGGAATACAAAGGTGTCGCAGTCGGGTGACCAACCATGTTGTATTTACGTAAATATATTGTAAACAAATACTCGTTACATGCGTCAGACAGGTGTATCATACCATATCACATGAATTGAAAAAAAAATTCATAAAATCGATATTTAATTCGTCGACACTTAACACTTCAACGCCAATTAAACAATCAAGAATAAAAAATAACGTGATTCAGTATCGGCTTGTCACAAAATATCATATGGAATATTGTCTCGGGGAGGGACTCACAAAACGCATATGGGAAAAATACTTAACATGCAAAAAAGACTTCTAAAAATAATTGTATCCCCAGAAATAAGAGTCCAAAGCGGAAGCAATGTAAATATACTATTTGAATACTGCGAAATTCTCCCTGTTAAACAAATATACCACTATAAAATAATCATGAAGCACTGTGAAGAGGAAGAGGAACTAATAAATCATAGCCATAGAACTCGGCAAATCACAAATAGGCAACTCAATGTGAAAAAATCAACAACTTCTACGGAGCAAGAACAGCAGAAAACACAGTACCACGACTCTTCAACAAAATACTGGAGCACGCCAAGAATTTCACCCAACCTACAATCTAGACAAAATATGCAATGTACTTAGGCAAGATAATGGAAAAAAACATGCCGATAAACTGTTCAAGGCTTGGCACGATCTAAAATAATATAAAATATGTATAAATTTAACAATAAAAAATTTAAGAAAAAAGAAGAAGAAAAAGAAAAAGTTCAACATGGTTAATTTTATACAATTAAGAACACGTAGGTGTGGATTGGAATTTTCTGTTAAGAATTTTAAAATGGGATACCGGTACTTATAATGTAGAAAATAAAACCTAAAGCAAAATGAAAAGTCTATGTATAAGTAGGCTTTCGAATCTTTCGACACCCTCTGAATAAGCATACTCTCGAAATAAAAAGGTGTCAAATAGAATACGAAGTAACCATGGTTAAGAGCGTGGAATATTTTTTGGTCATTTTATATATTTTATTTAAATTATCTACAGCTTAGTAAAAATAATAAAAATGGATAATTTCTATAGCGCCATTTTCGTAAAAAAATCACCCCAAGGGCGCTTTACACTAACATTGTTTAGTTTGTTTAGTCCTACACTAGTATTTAATTCGATGGAAAGGATTTTACAAAAAGGTGCGCTTCAAGTCTCAGATCACATTTTTAAAAATTGATTTTTAATTTTAAAAATTTAATATTTAATTTAAATTAAAAATTAAATTTAAAAAATGATAATGGAATTTTTACAAAAGCCTGGATTTTTACCTCCATAAATTTTTTTAAAACGTTTGCCTGTAAAAAAACAAACCATTTTCCATGCAAAAGCACTGAAACAATTTGAAAACGCTTTTTGCAATCATACTCTTTGTACTCGGTGATTCTAGGGAAGGAAATTGCAAAAACGAACATTTCTATAATGATATTGTACGTTTGAAATGAAACGCCGTTTATATTTCTATTTAAAAAAACAGTTTTCTAAAATAATCCAGATTATTGTATACTAGCGTTAATTTTTTTTATTATTTTAAGTTATATTAAGATTTGATAAGCATGTGCATGTTTTGAAACGCGCTAAATTACGTGGATTATAATTTATTTTGTGTAAATAATACGAACTTATCGAAAAGCCTGTGGACTTTATTATGGTTTTTATAAACAAATCTTATCTTGTATAATTATTAAAAAAATATAATTATCCCCCAAAAAGACTTTTAACTGCTTTGAGATAATTCATATTCTTAAAGGTATAAAAGCAAAGGCAATTATATCCAAAAAAAAAGGTGTACATCGAGAATTACAAATACGAAATGCACTAAATTCGAGATTTCATAAAAAATACAGCTCGATCCCTTCGAAAAGCATGTTTAAAATCACAATTAAAAACAAATACGGCAATATCATCACAGTTCAAAAAGCAAAGGCAGAAATAGCAACTATTGATAATGAGATATCTATATGTTGATTGGAGTTTTTAAAGACTTACTTATACGGTATGATATTCTTCCGAATTATCAACATTACACAAGAAGATTATATCAATTTTTAACTTCTTTTGACCAGTTTTTATAAATTTTATATATTTTTGTATATTTTTATATACTTATTTAGGTGGCGGAAGTAAAAATATATCTCACATACGAAACAAGGTGTGCAGGTTTAACATATATACAACTCCCAAAATTTTTATAGATGTCGTGGGTGGGATTGGTGAACGTTACATTGTGTAAAGTGACCACTTAAGCTAGCCGTGCAATAGATCGTAAGCCCTATGAATACCAAAATGACTCACTTACCTACTTTCCCATATAAAAATGGCTTTGTGTTTTCGAGACATATATAATATATCTTAATTTTTTTTTACCTTTAATTTTTAATTCATTCTTGTATAAATCCAATTTTTTTGATGATATCAGGCGACTTGGATTCATTCTCTGAAAATCATTAGTTTTTTAAAATTTTTAATATGAAAGTTCAATGGTTACATCAGCTGTTTTTCATAGAGGGTGCAGATAGTACAATCATGCATAGCATACGTAACACTGAGGAATATGAGAACATCAAACACCTCTCATTGCACTTGCAACTCAGGGTTCCGACTGCACTGAGATATGCATTGCACTAACTATCGACTCCATAACCGGAACAGGATCCACAACTCACGCAACGTGCATATTTATTGAAATATTTTAACATATCAAGTTTAAAAACCAGACACACAGCCCTTGACATTTTCGCCTTGTATAAGATCTGTCAAAACCAATTTAATTGTCCATTTATCTATAGGTACTAATCAAGACAAAGTGCATTATTCTATTATAGAGGAAATGTCAGAACTAATGCATTAGCAAACTCTGTAATTCCCAGATTACACTCATTAGGGAATGAACATGCAGAGGCGGCTGACATTTTTGCTGATAATATAACTGTGTGTAGGACAAAGCTGATACAATTCTTTACATCTCAACGAAATGGAAATGGATAATAAATTTTTCTGTATTATTATTTTCCCTTTTAACTATTATTATTCTTTAACTGTATCATTATTTTATCTGTCTTATGTTTTTCTGTATTATTATTTTATCTGTCTAATGTTATTTTTTTAATTTATATTCTGTATATTTGTAAAAGCCCATAAGGGCGTTAAATAAATAAATAAATAAATAAAAATTAAAAAATATATATAAAGAGATAAAGTTTGTATGTAGGAGAAAATTTCCAAAACTACTCATCCGATTTCAAAAATTCTTTAACTAATATGTATAATAAATTTTAAAGACAAAGGCTATATATTATACCGTTAAAATAAAATGACTTTTCGTGGTGTTCTATTTTACACGTAAATTCGATGAAAAAATGGTCAAGCAATGCGTTTTTTTCGAACGCTGCCTTAACGCTAAGAGGTATTTAAATACTTTCTTTACACAAGTTGTAGAATTCATAAAGTTCTATAAAAAATCTGCGACGAAATATACCTATATATTAAGGTTAATAAACAAATCGATAAAATGTGACTAAAAGTTTGTAAAAATCTACGCGTGCGAAGCCACACGACCACAGCTAGTCACTTATAAACATCCACGTCCCAGCAAGGGCTACTAGAACACACTGCCTCTTCTACATTCCAGTTGTTCGCAATAACTCCGGAATACGCCCACCCATAGTAGGAATGTGCCGAGCTTATAATGATTTGAGATCAAAGATTACAAGATAACATTATTCAGCGTCGCAAAATTGAATTGAATTAATATTAATATTAATAATGCTCCCCGATGCAAGATACAAATAAAGGTTCACTTATCTATACATGTCGTATTTAATATTGTTACTTATATTATTATATTTTATTTACTATTGTCACTATCCTTATCTTTTCATTATTATTCATTTTTATTATTATTATGCATATTTAAAAATTATTGTCTATGTGAAATATGCTAGGAAATAAGTTAACATGTTCAATACCGTCTGTTTTTACAATTATATATACAAATATCATTAACTCATATCTGTAATAATTCCAGATAAATAAATACACAAAATTATTCGCCATCTTTATTATGAATCAGCAAAGTCTTTTGTTTCCATCTTGAATTTCTATGTCAGCGCAAATATTTTAAACTCGCAACATTCTTTCAAGAATAAGCCATGGCGTTTTTTAAAATCCATTTACAAAATTATATTTTTGTGGAATAATTTTGTGGAATTTTAAAGCAATACACATTTTCAAAAAGTAAGTCGATAATAATTAAACTGTCTCGTTCTGTCGTTACCAATTAATTTGTCTTCAATCCAAAAAAGTGCACTATATCGTCAAAAGCATCTACCTACCTATATCATAGGCGTACATACGATATGTATACCTATATCATAGGCATACATATCGTAAAAAAATTAAATCTATCTATACAAAGATTTTGAGGAACCCTGATGCATTTCCAGCGCAATACATCTCTTTGTAAAACGAGATGCCGTTGGAATGCATTTCGTTGCATCATCTGAGAGCGGAGCGACACTTGAGCAGCATAAACTCCTTAGATTTGCATGAGATGCGAAATGAGTTTTCACTATATTTTTGTTCAATTTGAATTCCTTTGTTTACGTTGGTGGCGTGGATTCATTACCATATAATTGGTGCATTCTTGTCGGCACAAAATAATAAATAATACTATATAAGAATACTAATATTATTCTTATATTAGGTCCTTACATATGAAATTGGCGTTTAGTATGGGAGGAACATAAAGCCGAATTTTTTTATTATAATATATTTATTAATTCAAAGTATGTACCATTGCTATCTATGCACTTTTGCCATCTCATAGATAGTTCATCGATCCCTTTACCAAAAAAACCATTCGGACGGAAATCAATAAAATCTTTGAAGGCGGTTTGGACTGCCCCATCGGAGTTGAATTTTTTCCTTTGCAAGAAGTTATCCAAATTTCGAAAAAAATGGTAATCTGTTGGGGCAAGGTCCGGAGAGTACGGTGGATATCTTAGACATTCCAATCGAAGCTCCTCTAATTTGGTAGCCGTCTGTTGTGCAGTGTGTGGTCTAGCGTTATCATGAAGCAGCAGTGGCCTAGAGCGATTAACCAGCCCCGGTTGTTTAGCAGCTAGCTTTTCCATCATGGTTTGCAGTTGCTGACAATAGACATCTGCCGTAATCGTCTGGCCAGATTTAAGAAAGCTGTAGTGAACGACACCAGCACTAGTCCACCAAACGCTCACAAGTAACTTTTTTGGAGTCAATTTTCGCTTGGGGCATGGTTTGGCTGGTTCGGCAGGGTTCAGCCATTGCGATGAGCGATTCCGATTATCGTACAGGATCCACTTTTCATCACAGGTAATGATTCGATTTAAAATCCCTTCATTATTGTGCCGGTTGAGTAATGCAACGCAGCAGTCAACGCGAGTTTGTTGATTTGCTTCACTCAATTCGTGAGGTACCCACCTTTCAAGCTTTTTCACCTTACCAATTTGCTTCAAGTGGATTAAAACAATTTTATCAATAACACCGCAGCCTGCAGCTAACTCGGATGTGGTTTGCGATGGATCCGCTTCCACAATAGCCTTCAATTCTTCATTATCAACTTTGGTCTCCGGCCGTCCACAGGGCTTGTTCTGCAGGTCGAAATTTCCAGAACGAAATCGTTGGAACCAAAAACGCACTGTGTTTTCTTTTGCGGCACCGTCGCCATACACATCATTAATCCTTCGAGCCGTTTCTGCAGCACTGGTGCCACGGTGGAACTCGTACTCGTAAATAACGCGATATTTCAAGTTTTTCATTTTGTAAACTGAGTGACGCAAAGAAAAAAACAATCGAGGAAAAAACAAATGAATTATAATTTTCAAAACACAAATACATGAGTATTTTTGAGTTATGAGTAGATTTGGAATTCCTAACCAAAGAGAAGATATTTGAGATCAAATTTGCCAGTACGGCAAAACGCCAATTTCATATGTAAGGACCTAATATAAATATAGACTAGTTACAAATCAAAATATCTGCTGCACAGGTCGTACACACAAATCACTGTGAACATAGACGCACATTGGGGGAGTTGGTCTAGGGGTGTCCAAAATGTATAAATGTCCGCGCGATATTAACGATATTACGATATTAATTATTTTTAAAGTTTTTTTTTTTTTAAATAGAGTTGCGAGCACGGAATTCGTGTCACATCAATATTCTTACTATTTTCAAATTAAGCTAAACGCTTGTGCTATGAAAATAGGACTAACTTGCTTGTCTGGAGTGAGATTCAAACCTGCGACCTTTGGATCACGAGGCGAGAGTCCTAACCACAAAACCAACAAGCTACCCATGTTTTATTGTCCTTTCTTATACGTAGTTATGAAAATAATTTCTATCTCTTTCTGATTGATACATTTAGTATGTAATAGAAGACAGCAGAGACTAGATGTCTCAGATTTGTTTTTTAGTGACTAGTCTATATTTATAGTATGTTTCAAACCGACTCTCCAAGTAAAAACTTATTTTTGTAATAAAGTGCGACTTATTTACTGAGACATCATACTTTGTTTGACCTTGTGATAATTGTTTCAAAATTAACAAGTAACTCGTAGCACTTTTTTTAAACAAGTCAATTGTCAAACCAGCCGTCGAACCAGAAATTTTCGTTAGTTCATATCTTTATATTTCTGTGATGGTACTAGATTTAACAAAATCCAATACTCAAGATATATTTAACGGAGAACACGAAAGGGAAGATAAAAAAGTGAAAGTTGAATACTTTGACAAAAGAATTATTCAAGAGGAACTACAAAAAATAAATTGGAATGAAATAGAAAACATAAAGTGTCCAAATGAAATAAATATACGAAAAATTGGCAAATTGTTTAAAAAAGGTGTACATTAGTGCTAAAAAAGAGTACATCACATCCCAATCAAGATACGAAAACCAATGGATAACATCAGAACTAAAAACTATGATTAGAACTAAGGATCAGCTCTATAGAAAATGGAAAAGTTCTCCAAATAATATTATGTATCGCTTACAGTATACAAATTTCAGAAATAAAACAAGCAAAGCAATAAACCGAATAAAAAATACATACCGCCAAAAAATCTTCTTAGGTTTTCACGGCCACTCAGAATCTTCAAGTTTGTGAATACTGGGGTATTATGCCGTGTTGTTACGACCTTTCGGGCCGACGTTTCGGATCCCATTGCAGGGTCCATCATCAGGGCTGATGTGTTGTCTTGAATGTTGGTGTTGTGGTTAAGTATCGGCTTGCAATACCGTGCCGAAGTCATGATGTGTTTGTATTGTGTTGTATGTATGATTCATCTGTTGTCTGATCACTATCTCTGCGGAGTCTGCGACGAGAATGACTTTGAAGCGCCGGATACCAAGATGTTTTTAATTTGAGACCATCATCTCTATTAATGTTTATCGGATGCTTGTAGATTTCTAGTGCTTCCTTGATAAGACGCGCATGGTGACTCTTAGGCTTTCCAAGGATTTTCGGTTCGAATGCAAAATGATGGCCGGTATCCAGAAAATGCTCAGCCAGTGCTGATTTTTCTGGATGACCGAGTTTGCATGCCCGTTTGTGCTCGTTGACCCTTTTGGAAATGGTACGCGCCGTTTGCCCCACGTATACTTTATCGCAGTCTTGACAATCGAGTCTATACACACCGTCCGTTTCTAAGCGATCTCGATCCTTCGCTGATCTCAACATATCTTTAATTTTGAAGTTGGCACCAAAAACTGTCTTAATGTCTCTTTTCTTGAGAGCTCTGGCAATTCTGTCTGTAACGCTTTGGACAAAAGGCAGAAAGGCGATGCCTTTGCACTCAGGTTCTGTATGTTTTTCAGGGCGAACAGACCTCGTACTTATGACGCGTTGTATCTGTCGCTTCTGGTAACCATTGCCTTCCAGTGCGTCGCTGAGTGTTATCATTTCCTCCTGTAGATATTCATCTTGGCATATCCTTTTGGCCCTCGTGGCCAAAGTGTTGATGAGACCTCTTTTTTGAGCAGGATGATGGTGGGAGTTCGCATGTAGATAACGGTTGGTATGTGTAGGCTTCCTATAAACTCTGTGTCCGAAACTCCCATCGGCTTTCTTTTTTATTTCAACATCAAGAAAAGGCAGCACGTTGTCTTTCTCTATCTCCATGGTGAACTTCAGGTTCTTATGTAGTGAATTAAGGTGTCCCAAAAAATCACCTAGTTTGTCTTCACCATGCGGCCAGATTGCAAACACGTCATCGACGTATCTCCACCAGACCTTCGGAGTAAAGGATGCTGTGTCCAGTGCTGTTTCTTCGAATTTCTCCATAAAAAAGTTAGCAATCACCGGAGAAAGTGGATTACCCATCGCTACGCCTTCCACTTGTTGGAAGAGCTCACCTTGGAAAGAAAAGTATCCACTCGTCAGGCAGTGCTCAAACAGTGCGCAGATGTCTTCATCATAAATTTCTTCCAACAGACTCATAGCGTCGTCCACAGGCACATTAGTGAAGAGGGATATGACGTCAAAACTGACTAGTATATCACCCCTTTCACACTTTATTTCTTTTAGCATATTGACGAAGTGTGCTGAGTCTTTCACCCATGAGGACGTCTTCCCCGTCTGCATCTGTAGGAGACCGGCCAAATATTGTGACAGCTTGTATGTTGGCGCTCCTATTGCGCTCACAATTGGTCTTAGTGGCACTCCATCCTTATGTATTTTGGGAAGCCCGTAGATTGCTGGTGTTTTTGACGCTTGCACAAATAGTTTGAAATGCAAATCGGCTGGAATACTGGAAGCTTTGACCAGCTCCCTAGTTTTTCTGTCGATTCTATCCGTTGGATTCTTCTTGATTTTCTTATAAGTGCTGCTTTCCAAAAGTCCCCGCATCTTCGCTATGTAGTCTACTTGGTCCAAAATCACTGTGGCATTGCCTTTGTCTGCTGGAAGAATCAGGATCTCTTCGTTTGCGCGAAGGCTCTTTATAGCTGCGTGTTCCTCTTTGGATATATTGGGACGCGGAGGCTTAGCCTTTCTTAATATAGCGCATGTATCCTGTCTAATTTCTTCTGCGATGGCCACTGGAATCTTGCGCAATGCCGCTTCTACGCCGCAGATTATGTCGTCAACTGGAATGCTTTTTGGTGCTATGGCGAAATTCAAACCTTTAGCTAAAACTGATATCGCGGCCTTGTCCAATGAAAGGCTGGATAAATTTTTGACCACTTTGGTAGAATCCAGCTCCTTAGTTGAGCTTTTCTTATGTCGGCTGAGTGACTCAAATTTCCGTTTTTGCCGAGTCTCCACCAATTGTTTGTTTCGCCACGCTTGCATTGACGTCATTTTGTCCACTTTCGTCCAATCTTCGTAATTCAATGTACCACTCAGGCTCAGGTGCAGGTCAAAGAGAATTCTTGTTATTTTGTCCAATTCCAGGCGGATGTTGCACACTCGTTCTCTCAAAAGGGCAGCTTCAGTTCTTTGGAATATTCTCTCAGCCTTCTCCGTGTGGATGTGTCTTCGCAATTTGATGAATGATGGTGTCACCGACTGTGCTTTACAGCGTTGTAAAAAAGCTAAGTTGCTTAGAAGCTTTTCTTTTTTACTCCTTAAGCTCTCCAGCCGGCGTGTAGATAAATAAACTTCCTCCCCATAGAGGTTGGTTAAGAATCCCTGATGATGGACCCTGCAATGGGATCCGAAACGTCGGCCCGAAAGGTCGTAACAACACGGCATAATACCCCAGTAAACACAAACTTGAAGATTCTGAGTGGCCGTGAAAACCTAAGAACATTCTTAACCACCCTCTATGGGGAGGAAGTTTATTTATCTACACGCCGGCTGGAGAGCTTAAGGAGTAAAAAAGAAAAGCTTCTAAGCAACTTAGCTTTTTTACAACGCTGTAAAGCACAGTCGGTGACACCATCATTCATCAAATTGCGAAGACACATCCACACGGAGAAGGCTGAGAGAATATTCCAAAGAACTGAAGCTGCCCTTTTGAGAGAACGAGTGTGCAACATCCGCCTGGAAGTGGACAAAATAACAAGAATTCTCTTTGACCTGCACCTGAGCCTGAGTGGTACATTGAATTACGAAGATTGGACGAAAGTGGACAACATGACGTCAATGCAAGCGTGGCGAAACAAACAATTGGTGGAGACTCGGCAAAAACGGAAATTTGAGTCACTCAGCCGACATAAGAAAAGCTCAACTAAGGAGCTGGATTCTACCAAAGTGGTCAAAAATTTATCCAGCCTTTCATTGGACAAGGCCGCGATATCAGTTTTAGCTAAAGGTTTGAATTTCTCCATAGCACCAAAAAGCATTCCAGTTGACGACATAATCTGCGGCGTAGAAGCGGCATTGCGCAAGATTCCAGTGGCCATCGAAGAAGAAATTAGACAGGATACATGCGCTATATTAAGAAAGGCTAAGCCTCCGCGTCCCAATATATCCAAAGAGGAACACGCAGCTATAAAGAGCCTTCGCGCAAACGAAGAGATCCTGATTCTTCCAGCAGACAAAGGCAATGCCACAGTGATTTTGGACCAAGTAGACTACATAGCGAAGATGCGGGGACTTTTGGAAAGCAGCACTTATAAGAAAATCAAGAAGAATCCAACAGATAGAATCGACAGAAAAACTAGGGAGCTGGTCAAAGCTTCCAGTATTCCAGCCGATTTGCATTTCAAACTATTTGTGCAAGCTTCAAAAACACCAGCAATCTACGGGCTTCCCAAAATACATAAGGATGGAGTGCCACTAAGACCAATTGTGAGCGCAATAGGAGCGCCAACATACAAGCTGTCACAATATTTGGCCGGACTCCTACAGATGCAGACGGGGAAGACGTCCTCATGGGTGAAAGACTCAGCACACTTCGTCAATATGCTAAAAGAAATAAAGTGTGAAAGGGGTGATATACTAGTCAGTTTTGACGTCATATCCCTCTTCACTAATGTGCCTGTGGACGACGCTATGAGTCTGTTGGAAGAAATTTATGATGAAGACATCTGCGCACTGTTTGAGCACTGCCTGACGAGTGGATACTTTTCTTTCCAAGGTGAGCTCTTCCAACAAGTAGAAGGCGTAGCGATGGGTAATCCTCTTTCTCCGGTGATTGCTAACTTTTTTATGGAGAAATTCGAAGAAACAGCACTGGACACAGCATCCTTTACTCCGAAGGTCTGGTGGAGATACGTCGATGACGTGTTTGCAATCTGGCCGCATGGTGAAGACAAACTCGGTGATTTTTTGGGACACCTTAATTCACTACATAAGAACCTGAAGTTCACCATGGAGATAGAGAAAGACAACGTGCTGCCTTTTCTTGATGTTGAAATAAAAAAGAAAGCAGATGGGAGTTTCGGACACAGAGTTTATAGGAAGCCTACACATACCAACCGTTATCTACATGCGAACTCCCACCATCATCCTGCTCAAAAAGAGGTCTCATCAACACTTTGGCCACGAGGGCCAAAAGGATATGCCAAGATGAATATCTACAGGAGGAAATGATAACACTCAGCGACGCACTGGAAGGCAATGGTTACCAGAAGCGACAGATACAACGCGTCATAAGTACGAGGTCTGTTCGCCCTGAAAAACATACAGAACCTAAGTGCAAAGGCATCGCCTTTCTGCCTTTTGTCCAAAGCGTTACAGACAGAATTGCCAGAGCTCTCAAGAAAAGAGACATAAAGACAGTTTTTGGTGCCAACTTCAAAATTAAAGATATGTTGAGATCAGCAAAGGATCGAGATCGCTTAGAAACGGACGGTGTGTATAGACTCGATTGTCAAGACTGCGATAAAGTATACGTGGGGCAAACGGCGCGTACCATTTCCAAAAGGGTCAACGAGCACAAACGGGCATGCAAACTCGGTCATCCAGAAAAATCAGCACTGGCTGAGCATTTTCTGGATACCGGCCATCATTTTGCATTCGAACCGAAAATCCTTGGAAAGCCTAATAGTCACCATGCGCGTCTTATCAAGGAAGCACTAGAAATCTACAAGCATCCGATAAACATTAATAGAGATGATGGTCTCAAATTAAAAACATCTTGGTATCCGGCGCTTCAAAGTCATTCTCGTCGCAGACTCCGCAGAGATAGTGATCAGACAACAGATGAATCATACATACAACACAATACAAACACATCATGACTTCGGCACGGTATTGCAAGCCGATACTTAACCACAACACCAACATTCAAGACAACACATCAGCCCTGATGATGGACCCTGCAATGGGATCCGAAACGTCGGCCCGAAAGGTCGTAACAACACGGCATAATACCCCAGTATTCACAAACTTGAAGACGCCAAAAAATCATTCAAGAAAATGCGGGAAATTATAAAAAAATTTGGAAAAATATAAATGAATGGACGGGGAGACAGAAACAAAATGTCGACATGGATATACTTAAGCACATGGATATTGAAATCGAAACTATATGTAATAATTTTGCTAAAACCTTTTCTGAAGAAATTGATGGTATAAAACATAAATTCGAAGAAAAGTTCCTTAATAGGCGGACATATGTGACCGAAGTGGATAAATCGATAAGAATAAATAAAATAACACCGAATGAGATAACTAAATGCATTAACAGTATGAGTGTAGCAAAAGGTCCAGAAATGGATGGAATTAGAATGGCGGATATACAGACTGTAAAAAAGAAAATTGGACCTGTTTTATCTAAAATGATCAACTTATGTTTGGAAGAAGAAAAGTGTCCGGATAAACTGAAAATATCGATCATAAGACCAATATTTAAAAATGGTGACCATTCAGATACAACAAACTACAGACCGATAGCATTACTATCAAGCATTAATAAAATTGTTGAAAGAGTTATAGTTAACAAAATCACATCTTACTTAGACAAAAATAAAATTATCCATCCAATGCAACACGGATTTCAAAAACAAAAAAGTACAACGACTCTCCTTGCAAAATTTACCAATGAAATTAACAGTTATTTAAATGACAAAAAACATATCCTTGCACTGTTCATTGATTTCAAAAAAGCTTTTGACACGCTGGACCATGACACTCTACTCACGGCGATGAAAGAGAGCGGGTTAAGAGGACCAGTTAACAAATGGTTCTCTGAATACCTGAGATCAAGAAAGTTTTCAGTTAAGATATCAAATAAACAAAGTGCACTAAAAGATATAAAATATGGAGTGCCAACAGGATCGATAACGGGACCGATGTGCTATATTATGCAGGTAAATAGCCTGGCCAATGTAATAAAATACTGTAAAAAATTTATGTTTGCAGACGACACATGCATCCTATATGCTGACAATTGTGCGAAAACAATAGAAAACAACATCCAAAGTGACCAATATAATAAAATGGGCACATGACAACGGAATCATACTAAATGTTAAAAAAACTCAGTATTTACATATCCGGTCCCCGCGAGCCACACCAAAAAATTTTCAAATTAATCTCATTGGACATTGCTACGAGTGCCTACATACCAACCATACAAATCCGACAAACTGCAACTGTGAAAAAATCCAAGAGGTGGAACAATATACTTATTTAGGTTTAATAGTTGATAAACACTTTAATTGGAAACAACATATTGATAATATTTGTAAAAAACTGAGATCCATGCTAAGTGCATTTCACATGCTAAGACTATGTAGCTCTCGGGGCACACTGTACTCTCTTTACTTCACGATGGTTGACTCAGTTATCAGTTATGGCGTGAGCAGTTATGGTCTTACCTATAAAACATACATTGATAAAATCAAACAGTTACAATTAAGATTCCTAAAACTTATGGTAGATAATAGAACTAAATGTATGTACAAGGATGATTATAATAAATTATTCAAAGTATGCAAAATATTACCAATTGACCAAAAAGTAAAATATAATATAATACTAGAAGAAATGATAAATAATATTAATATACACACTGACACGCACCATAACTATGCAACCAGATTGACAGGACGAACAATGAGAATACCAAGAATAACAACGTGTATGGCGAAAGGAAAAGAGAATATATTGTGCCAAGAAACTTTAATAAATTAGATAAAAAATTCTTTGAGATGATGCAAGACAAAAAAACTCCATTGGCTTCCAAAAAGTACAAGCTAAAAGAATATATATTAAAGCTATGTACCTAATCTTACATTAATTTATAATTACATATCATGTATCACTTGTAAAAAAATATCCAACACTCAATAATGACTTATAATTTTTATTTTATAATCTTCATTATAAAATAAAAATTATTGTCAAATATTGAAGGCAACCATGCCGTAAAACTGCTGCGCAGTTTGGCATGTTTAATGTAATAAATATTTTAAAAAATATATATATATTATAGATGTCTCATAGAGACAAAGCTACTCTCGTATGGGAAAGTAGGTATGGAAATCTTTTTGGGTGTCCATACGGCCTACGACCCACTGTATAGCAGGCTAAAGTGACCACTTTGCACAATTTAATGTTCACAATTCCACCCATATCAGACTACCACATATTTAAAAAAATTTCGGAAGTATGTGCTTAATATGCATACCTTGTTCCATGTATGCTGTATTTTTACTACCGCCACCTGTGGTTGAAAATTTTATTATTTCCACAAACTATATGTATTTTTGATTGGAGTTTTTAAAGCAATATTCTTTATATACGTATGTACCTATATGACATTCAGTAACTTTGTCTCTATGAGACATCTAAAATATATCTTGAAAAATTTTAATATACTCAAAATATTTTGAAGATCCAATACTGTCTGTTTCTGTTTGTTTTCTGATATCCATCCATTATGTATCATTGAAAGAATTTATATTTTTTTCATATAATTTTTTATAGGGAAGGAGTCATTACAATGGGAGTGTAAATAAATATTTGTTGTTATCAAAAATACATATTAATTTATTTCAAAATGTTATCATTAATATTTACAAGTTTATAACATTAATTTGACAACTTTCCAGGGTATATAACAAAAATTGTAATTAGTGTACATTAAAACAAAAAACACAGTTAAACAAAAAAAGTTGCTTTAGTCCTTTTCGGAGGCTCTGAACAACCATGGAAAACTAGGAGCATTTAAAAAATATCTCATTTGAATAATTTTCACTTGGTAATATTTATTCTTGTGATAAAATTTTAATACCTTATTCTCTCTGGAGTTTCTAGAGCAACGTGATTATTTTGAGTTCGCAACGTCATTTCCATCATAAGATAAAAAGCTTTGAAATAACCAATTTACTGTTAAGAAAAAAGGCAATGCACCATATTTTTTTAATTTTCTATGAGAGAAAATATAAAAAATATATAAAATATGTAAAAAATATATAAAGTGTGTAAAAAAATATATATAAAAGAACACATCATGGAGAAAATTTATTTGAATGTTTTGAGATCGCTTTGAATAAATAATTTGTGATGAGTTTAAATGTTTTGGCTTTTTTCTTTCTTGAAATCAACACTATATTCAGCATTTTTCAGTGAAATCAAACTAAATATGAAATTAATGTACACAAGAATCTTTAATTATAAATGTGTTTTCCATTTGAGGTAGAATTATAATTTTTAGTTTGGATTTTTGAAACGAAGTTCCTTAACGCGGCATGCGGTAGAAGTTGATTGGTAGAAAACGACACGTAAGGAAAAAGCATTATGCCCCCTCCATGCGTTCTCTCTCTCTTTTTATTATATACGAGTGTGTATGTGTGTGTGCTTGCGAGTATCGAGATTCAATTAGACGAGCATCGTACGCTACAGGTTGTATTACCTCAATACTGAACGCTGTGGAAATTTGGGCAAAACTTATTTGTTATTTGTTTTAAATCATACGTGAGTTACATTGTGTCATTATTGCAATTTTGCAATGAAGATTTGAAAAATGAAAACTGCAACAAATATGTGTAATACAAACTTAAAAAGTAAGTTAATAAAATTGTATATTTTGATACAAGTATTGTTTACTGTTTATATACGTTTAATGTGATTCAAATGTTTACTATTTGCATACATTATAGAGAGACAATAGGGAAATTATATGCTCCGAGTCAAGAAGAGTATTGAAAGAGAAAAAAATTGGAAACAACTTCAACGTTATGTTACGTTGAAGTTGTTCCTTATGTAAGGAAAATATACAAATATAAACAATCTAGATCTCCATATCGAATTGCATTCGGAATTGAAGAAAAGGCGCAAGGAACTTCTTTCCTGATGGGTTTCCTGACCGCACACATATTTTTTAAAATTAGATCCATTCTTCAAATCACGCAAATTTCCAATCAATATCACAGATATACCTCACATAAATACGCATTATACTAAAGCAAGTAATGAATGTTCCTTACAGAGTGTTGAAAAACTTATTTAAGGATTTTAACCAGAGATTTACATTTTACAAACAATATTACAAAAAATTACAAACAAATAAAAATTTAATCTGTGATGTAATTTTCGTTTAGATATATTAAATAATGAAATGCAAAATACAATCAACCTTGAATAATAACAAAAAATACATATAATACTTAAGAATTATGTACAAAAATATGACTTAGCAGTATCTTAAAAATATTGTTGAATTTAAATAATCAATGTGATGTTGGCAAAAACTATATAAGTAATTTAATTTTGATTTTCGCTTTGAAACAAATTCAAAATCCTCCAAAAAAAATTACATACTTTTTTTAAAGTGACATATCGTTGTTGTTTGGGAAATGATATCTGGAAGTTAGCAAGGAAGCAATATCAGAGGTTACTTTAAAAATGACACCTGCAGTCTTAATGAGCCTGGGGCCGCGTCGCATATATCCGACGGAGCGCGACTGTCCCCAGGGGCCGCGTCGGATATATCCGACAGGCACAAAATATACTATTTATCGACGGCCGCGTATCGAATTTGAAAAACGTAATTTTTTCCCAATAGAGAAATCCTGTTGTGACCTGTCGTTCCATTTTCGACTCAAAAAAATGGCCGATTATAGCTTAAATCAACACTCAAAGTAGAAGTTTTTCGGTCGTCAAAATCGTATAGAAAAGTTATAGATGTCGCCCTAAACTCATGTTGTACGATCGAAAATTAAATAATGAAATAATATTCCGTCGTCGTCACGTCCTTAGTACGCGAAAGACACATGCGTGGTACATGCAAAAATCACGTGTCTGTTGCTGTGTCGATCTATTCCGTCGTCATGTGCCCAGCGCGCGAAAGACGTACACGTGTATGGTACATGCAAAAATCACGTGATTCCGTTGCCATGTCGATAGGAAGGGTTTTTTATTTCTTCAGTTCGCGCCCAGCAATCATAGTTGGAACACGGATCTACGCGCGGATAATATATACATATATTCGCGATTTTACTTGATTTTTCTTAGTTTGTGGTGCAATTTGATACAAACAGTGATTTATTAACAAAAATACATTATTTATGTTGCTTTTATTTGAGAAATGTGTGTGTTAAATGTGGATCATATGCTTCAAAATTTAAAGTGAAACAGTGGCGTAGTGTTTTACATTATTTTTTGGGTATTTGTGCTAATTAATTTTTTCGTTCTACAGGATGTTTATATTTTCGTTTTTTTAACATTATTATTTTTTTAAAACTTTTACAAAATGGCCGAATCGGGAGATTTTTTTGTTACGGGAGATATCAATGATTTTCTCATTGCAACGGCCGAATCTGACGACGAATATGAGGAGAATATTGAGGGCGATGTTGAAGTGGATGACACCTTTTTTGGGAATGATGAATTTGAAGAAGACCTTGACGATACTGTTGGTGAAAACCATCCGTCTGCAAGTGCAGAGGCTAGGCCAGTATTCCAATGGGAGACGGATAGTTTCCTACCAAATATACATCAATTTACGAACACTTCTGGTTTTAAATCGGACATTTCAGAAGACGCGCGGGAAATAGATTTTTTTAAATTGTACCTCAATAAAGCTGTGGTCGATATTATTGTGACTGAAACAAACCGCCAATATAAGTTTTCCACAAATAATATACCACTGTCATATAGATTGAGACAATGGTTTGACACCACAAGCGACGAAATGTATGTGTTTTTGGCTCTGTGCTTGTTGATGGCCCGGAATTCTAGGAATAAAATAGCAGAGCATTGGTCGACTAACCCATTGCTGAGTTCACCGATTTTCTCGGAAACTATGCCGAGGAATCGTTTTCAAATTTTATTAAGGATGCTACATTTTTCGGATAACGAACTTCAAGTGCCGGGCGACCGACTCCATAAGATCAGGCCTATGCTGTACGCGATGAAAAAATCCTTCGCAGAAAATTTGACGCCTTACCAAAACCTCTGCGTTGATGAGAGCCTTCTGCTCTTCAAAGGTCGGTTATCGTTTCGTCAGTATATACCATCGAAGGCCAAAAAATTTGGAATTAAATTTTTTGTGCTGTGTGATTGTCTAACCGGATATGTACTTGACTTAATCATATACACCGGCAAAGATTCTGAATTCACAATTTCTGAGCACATAGGTACATCGGGCAGTGTTGTGATGTCTCTTCTTACTCCTTACCTAGATTTCGGGCACACTTTGTATGTAGACAACTGGTATTCCAGTCCGTCACTGTTCCAAAAGCTTCACGAGAGCAAGACAAATGCTTGTGGAACCGTGAGAAAAAATAGGTACGGTTATCCTAAATTTGAAGCAAAATTAAAAAGGGGTGAAACTATTTCATATCACACAGATAATCTGATGGCTCAAATGTGGAAGGATAAGAAAGACGTCAGAATGCTATCTACACTTCACACTTGTGAAATGAAGGATACTGGCAAGATCGACTACAAAACCAATTTGCCGGTGATTAAACCTGTGTGTATCATAGATTATAATAAAAATATGGGGGCGGTCGACCGTAGTGACATGATGCTGTCTTATTACCACTGTTCTCGGAAAACAGTCAAATGGTATCGCAAGGTCTTTTTCCATTTAGTCGATCTCGCACTGCTCAATGCATTTGCTGTATTTCGTGGCAAAACGAAAAGAAACATCACTTACGCCGACTTCCAGCTAAATGTCATTGAGCAGCTAATGAGTACCCATGGTGTCAAACACCCAACTCTTTCCCAAAAAAGGAAGACGCCACTGGAGAGGCTGACCGGCAGGCACTTCCTGTGCATGGTGCCGCCGACAGCTACAAAGGAGAACCCGCGGCGGAGATGTTTTGTGTGTGCGGCACGAAAGCAACGGAAGGAAACGTGTTATATGTGTTTTGAGTGCGATGTTCCGTTGTGTGCCGTGCCGTGCGACAAAATATACCACACAGAAGAAAATTTTTAGGTAGGATATCAAATAATAATAGTAGTGTATGTAGTAAATATTAATTTTCGGCAAATGTTTTAATTATTATTTTTCGGAAAATGTCGGGTTGGCAACATTATCGGAATTCAAAAAAAGAATTTTTTTTTTAATTTTTTGATAAAAAAATCATTGCATTTCGACACTTCCGATAAAATAATATGAATGTGTGTGTTTTTTTTTAAATATACGCATGTTTTCATGGTTTTTTCGTAAAAAGAAAAATCACAAAAAATTCCGAAAATTTACGGCCCTTGCCTATATGTTGCTTTGGAATTTTTAGGCCCTCAACAAGTTAATTTGGGTGACATGCTAGTAATGCAATATTACTAACATACGCAATCCGAGCACAATAGCAGGGTGTCCCATAGCTAGTAGCAAAAACCATATAACTATAGATAGACATATAATGATTTCTTGAAATATAATAAACAGACGTTTTTCACAAAATTAATGATTTTTTCATGATTTTTGTTGAATTTCGCAATTGCATCACAATTTTTTTTTGTTCCTTCAATTTCGAATTAGCGAGGTTCTACTGTATTGAATATTGCTGAATTTTGAAGCTTTTTTTGAGCGTATAAAAGTAAATACTCGGCTTTTTAAAATTATAATATAAATTGTCGATGTTTGTGATGACTAAAAAATAGGGAAACTTCCAAATTACGGAACATAATTGGAGTCAGGATATTTTAATTCACATTAAATAAAATAAAAATTAACCAAAATCAGTCACTTTCGCTACAAGAACTCTTCCACAATAAATGTTACTCAAGTTTTCAACCCAATGAATCAGTCGACAACAAATCATATCTACAATATTGTACACATAGGATTTTTTATAAGTGACATTCTTTCTATTAAAAAATTAAACATAACGCACCGCACCCAAATGAACACATAAAATAATATATTAAATCTAAAAATTAAGGCAGTTGAAATATTTAGAATATGGAGTCGTCTGCTTGTAATGATTTTCTGAGGATTAGCAGATTATGCAAGGTTTTTTATCCCGGATAGTAGTATTTACTGTAACATCATATTCCTTCAGATTAATATTTTATTTTATTTTTTCCAAAATATATGTTTAATTAAAAATCATATCAAATCAAATATACCCACGTGCTTACATATCAATATATTTTACGTAAGAATGGATGATACAAATAAATTAGCAGCAACTCACAATCATCTTGACATAGAAAAACAAAGAACACACGATTAAGTGTATTTTTTAATAAAAATAAAAATTAGTAAACGTTTTTTCCACGAAAGTCTGGCATTCATTAGAGTTCCACGCGAGATAGGTACCACTATTAAAATGTATTACGTGTCGCAGATAACCTTATAGTACCCCTCCCACACCACACAAAACTGTCGCAGCCGCGTCCAAGTTTGACACATTAAATGCACGTGCTCGTTCATAGGAATCTTCTGTTTCGTCTCCGCTCAGGCGACGCCAGGAAGGACGGGTCCCCGTACACCATGCTCCCGGCCTGCTGGCTGGTCGGGGAGGGCGGGGTTTGTTGGGGGAGCGAAGGGGAGCACGAGAGCGGCGATCGCGACGAGAGCGGCGAGCGCGACGAGTACGGCACGCTGCGGATCTGCGAGTTGTCCAGCTGATTCGGCAAGTTGACTGAAAATGATGTATTTAATTTAGCATGAAAACAAGATAGGTATAATGTGCCCGTAAATTTTATGCAGACGGTATAATATATTATCATTTAAATACATTTCATGTTATTTTATTTTTATTTTTTAACAAACAGACCATCAGTAGGTCATTATTGACCCTAATAAATGGTCACGGAAGTTTTTAAATTAATAAATTAGAATACAAAAAATAAAATAATATAAAGAACATTTTGAATATGATATAATTAGACAATATGATGTGTTAATTTAAAATATTGTTACGTGTCGTGGCTCGGTCGAAATGAATGAAAAAACGTATTTCGTAATTTATCACTTGTAAAATAACCTTTATTATCGCTTCAACATTTTATCTGACATTTTACATTCACTAGAAACTCAATACTGTTTTTACACAAAAAGAATCACTTCGCTTTTTGTTTCGCTACTCCGGAAAGAACTTTTCTAAAATCTTCATTTTCGAATTATCTGTTACTTCGTTATCTGATGACTGGACACACCGGCCCGTCATTCTGCAGGCATGCGCTTGTTTTCGGTCGTCAAATGTCAACGGAAAACTCGTTACAATGTTGTCATCAAATATTTATTTGAATCATCAATTATATTTTAGTCAATATGTGGGGTAATAAAAGCAAAGATATCAATATCCAAAAATATAAAAAAATGTTTTGAATGCAGTCACGGGACATTACTAATTTAAAATGTAATTATTTCTAGATTTTTGTATCTATCTCTTCCAAAATCTTGTTTCCTATAAATTTATAAACTATGTTTCCCATAAAATCTCAAATTCCTCGATGAACGCATTAAATTTTTTTTGGGTGTTGCTGCCTTTGCTTTTATACCCTACATATGTAGTTGGTATACACGCATTAAAACCGTTTTAGGGGGATTCGCTCATATCCATACTGCAATAAGATTAGAATGTACAAAGGTATAAAATCACACAAGGCGGTCGATTTGACTATTCCATCAATAATCATATATTTCGGTTTTAATCGGTGTGCGAGCCTTAATTTCGAAAGATATGCCGAAAAATCTATCTATAATATATTTAGTTACCACCGGGATACGAATCCGAAACTTACCATGTATGGAGGAGGGCTGCTGTCTGAGCAGCGGGGAACCAAAGTATGCTGCAAGAAAATAAAATATGATTGTAGGGAAATTTAACGGTGTAATGTAAGGAAGTGACATACTGCACCCTTACAAATAAAAAATGCATTAGAAAACTTTAGTTGATACAAATAAGAAGTGTTATCTTAGTAAAACAATATACAACTAAAAGATAAATGAATTAACATCATCAGACGTTGAAAAATAAAATAAACTTTTATATCCTTAGAGGGAAAATTTGTAAATTCATGGAATGAAAGTGATTGTTTGTAGATGTTTATTTCTTACCGGAGAGAAGCTCCGAGAGCAAATGAAGATGTACAAGTAAATAAGACAAGGAACAACGAAAGTCTGTGGTCGATGGCAGAGACATTCTGTTCGAGATGGAAGCATAGCGAGGATTGGACACTTTGTTGTTCTGTCGACCTGTGCGACTGCACGGGGTGCTCGAATTATCAGTTCCAGAAACAATTTCCTAGTATCATCTGGGACAGACGGCGGCGCATGTGAAAGTCAATGCATGAGGAGACAATTGGGTGTAAAGTTACAGTCTGGGAAGATAAGTCAAATTCGGACCTGCTTGCGTAGGCGCGAACCGTGTTGCTAATATTTTGTATGGCCTTCCTTAGTTTCTTCAAAGGTTTGCAGTCTTCTAGGGATGCTTTTTAATTATTTTTGTATTAAATATTTCTTTTTCTATATTGTCGTATTATAAATCTATTATACTCTGCATAGTGCTGCTGAAAATAAAGTCACTTTACCCCACAAGCCAACAACCACCAAGACTCCAATGGTGGTAACGAGGATCATCGGGTGCGGAGCATGGTCTGGCAAGAAGCCCATCAGCGGTGACGCACCACCGTTAGGACAGACACCCCCGCCAACGCCACCAGTGACCGCTACCTGTAAATTTGTAATAATCTTATTAGTTTCTTTTAATTTGAACTTTTGCTAATGTAGCATCATAATAAATATGTAAAATTTAACAAACTAGGATGTCTATACAATATTGGATTTAGGTGAATTACGGAATACCTCGAATTTGACACTTGCAAAACGTACGTCCAGCCTCAACTCCAATTCCATGTGAAATATGTTTGAAGGATACAAGTTATTTCTTACCATGTTTAATACCCTTCTCTTGTAACTTTTATCATTTTTATTACAATAAAAAAATATATATACAAGTGTGAAGAAATTCCAATTGCAGTTAACAATGAATTACTGAAAAAATAACTAACATCAATGTCCTGGTGTGTCAACTCCGATATCACCCTCACGTGTCCCCTGAAGGTCTCCATGTAGTTGCTACCCTTAATGATGTAACGGGACATTGTGTCGGACATCCTCTCCGGACCTTGGACCGAAAGAGCATCATTTCCAGATACAACCTGAAAAAACCCATCAATTTTAACCTTTTTCATTATATTTTTATGGACAACACATTTTAGATCATGCTGAACATATAAATCAGGAGAATGTAATAAGAAAGATGTTTGTGTTGTTAAAATGATTAATTTTCTTTGGAAAAATTTATTACTGACTTATTATTATTATTTCACATATCTATGAACAATTGTATTTGTAATAACTGTACTCGTGTTGGTATGAGTTGGAAAAAATACAAAATTAAAATCAAAAAATAGATCTCTGTTCCGGACGGGAACGCGCAAAAATGTGGGGTGATTCCACCGCCTTACGGTCAGGTCAACCTGATGGCACCGATATCGCAGATTCTCAGACGAAAGCGAGATCGTATAAAAATTCGCTGAGAATCTTAGAGCGGTCCAAAGGCTGAAGCAGGAGTCGAGTAGAGAAGAAGAGAAAGTCGCAAGTAGATCTGGAGGTGAACGCAGGAGCAGAACTGAACTCTGGGTTCCTGCGCCACGTAATTTATTTCATCAAAAAATCAGGGCCCGCACGCCCAGGCGCATTTTCAACGACCAGTCAGAGGTCGGCATTTCGGAAACCGACGACACCGACCTCTGTCTGACGGCGGGATCACTACTCATAATTCGAGTCGCAGCTCTATGAGCAGTGGTCCCGTATTCAAAATATTAATAAACATGTAACTAAACATTCTACTATAGTTATAACATACTATTTTTACACATTTATATTTTATCTTTCTTTTGTTTCAATAACAAATGTCTCTCAGGTTCATCCTTCATGGAGATAATCGGTAAAAAGGGGGCCAGACTCGCCAAGCTGGGTGCAATAATTTCGTATATTTGGTCTCTCTGGCGAGCCTGGCTACACAAATTCAATATTTTTTCTACATAAAATTATGTAAAGCCATATACAAGTGATTGCGAACAAAATCATATTAATTTTTACATTTTATAATTTTTGTATAAAAATGGCGACTTCGGCACGGTACCGATGTCGCAAGAGGGTACTGAATTGTGTTTGATAAAAATGGCGACTTTGGCACGGTACCGATAAAATGGCGACTTCGGCACGGTACTGATGTCGCTAGAGGGTAAAACCGATGCCCCCGGACTGTGGCGATACCGTACTGCAGTCGCCCAATATTACGATTTGGGAAGATTAAAATCTTTTTCAAGAATCAAATCATGCCGCCGCGATTTCTTCTTACATCGCTTACAACATACACAAAAACATTTTTAACAACAAAATTAATCCGATAACGACCTCCCAGTGATGTCAAAAATAAACTTTAAAAAACATACATACAAAAATTACAATAAATAACTTCGGTTATTTTTAATAAAAAATGCGTCGAGCGCGCTAGGCATACCCAAAGGGTTTTATTTATTCTTGCCCATCTGCGCACTCGCGCTCATAATTCATGTGATAAAAAAATGCAATAATTAATTCTAAAAAATCAAAATACAAAAAAATCACTTTTTTCTTTAATAAAATGTTTATCAGTGCCAACATATGGAGATTGGTAAAAAAGACCCGATTAAGGGCCACCGGTTTTTTCTTGTCCGACACAATCTCATTAGTGACATCTGCGATTATTTAAGGGGAATGAAAAAGCTTTGGATGCCGGTCGCGCTAAGGATTATTACGACACATTTATTTATTTATTTAATTAATATTCACGGAAGACCAACAGCACAACAAAGAAGCATGGAAAACATTAATATAAGATAGATGGCCAATTACAGGTCTCCACTTTTAGAAATATGTTAATAATGATAAATATGTTATGAAATAAACTTAGGCATGTTAAGAATAATATAACAAGAAAGAATAAAAAATTGAAACAAAAGAAAGACACCTAAATCCTAACAATACCTAGTGTGTGTTACTCAGAGGTTTTCGGGATCATTTCGTAATATGTGGAGTATAAAAGCATAGGCAACAATATCCAAAAAAAAATTTAAAAATTTTGAATACGGTCACTGAGGATTACTAATTATTTAAAATGCACTCAATTCTAGATTTTATATATCTTTCCCTTCCAAAATCATGTTTACTATAAATTAATAGGCTGTTTCCTATAAAATCTCGAATTCAGTACTAGTGATGGCATTTTAACCGGTGACACACTAACTGTTTTTTGAGATTTGTATCCGATTGCATTGATGATTGGCTACTGATTTTTCACAATTCAACGGGCAACCAACAACAGTTATATCTTAGTTATCAATCATTGATACAATCAGATACAAATCCCAAATAACTGTACCGAAAATAACCGGTCAAAACCACGGTTTGACCATCACTATTCAGTACATTATAAATTAGTAATCTTCTATGACTGCGTTAAAATTTCTTTGGATATTTCTGCCTTTGCTTTAAAACCTCACATATGTTAGCGATTCAAAAATGGTATAACAGATGTATCATTTATGAAAGATTCCTCAAATAATGAATAAATTTATAACAAACCTTTAGCTGTTCCAGGGTCTCCCGAGGGCCGGCCACATCCAGCTCGGCGGCGAGAGCGGGCGGCGGAGACAGGTACAGCACCGTGGTCAAGGTGCGGGCAGCCCTGATGGCTCGGAGGCTAACCGGAGCCGTGGTGGCCGCCCCTGTGCGGGCTACCAGAGACAGACGGTTGGCGGACGAAGAGTTGATCCCTTCCGAGTCGGGAGACCAGGTCACGCGGCAGCCGTAGCTTCCTAAAGGTGACGCAAAATTAATACTGGTATAAATTATGACATGAAAATGTTAAAAATAAATGTTCAACATTGTGTTTAACTGTAATCATAGAAACAAACTTTCTTTCTCCTTGATATTTTTTTAAATAACACCCAATAAGTAATTGGATATAAATCAAACACAATAATTTCATTGTCTGTCCGTCCGTCCATAACTTTGTGTAACATCCGTAATTTCGTTCGAATTCACAGCTGAAAAACAAATTAAATGGCCGGAGATGGAGCTTGAAGGCCCCCGGCTAGCAAACCCGAACCGGCCGCCTAACGCCTGTTGCTACCGCTGCCTCTCAGTGGACCGCCAAAAAGATACTATAAATATATGCTAGGGTTTAGCAAAGACGCGAACCATTTCATGTTCCACCCAGCACAATCACTAGGGTTTACAAAAGTACCATTAACTGCTGGCAGGGGAAATATAAAAAAAATATTTTGATAAAAGTCGTTATGAATAAGTAAATACTTATTCCTTAGGAACTAGTGCAATAATCATGTAGCAAAATATTTTTTAAATTAATAAAATCTGTATATTGAAAAAAATTTTTACTTAGTTTCCTTTATTATTGCTTTAACAAAAAATCTTGGCAGCACTTTTATCTCGTCAATCCTTCTACTTGGAGCGGTTAAAGGTTAAAATGCGTAATCGGTAAACCAACCTTTCGCAATTTCCAGAACGGGATCTACTATCACACGAAGGTGTGGGAGTGCATCGGAGAGGTACTTTATTTCGCAGGTGAATGGGAAGAAATCAATGTCATCCGTCGCGCAGTCCATGTTTCTTGATAACTGAAAAATCAATTCAAATAATCCAATAATTATATTAAAAAATGACAACACTGTGTACTTTCACTAATTGTTATTTATAACAATTATAACATTTTCAATGCTGACAACGCGTAGTCTTCAGTGATATAACTAATACTAATTTAAGACTTAATGACGGCATGAGGAGTAGGGGAGATTAGAGTCATTTAGTGTTAAGTTTAGTATTAGTAATATTACTGGAGATGATGCGTCAGCATTGATAAGTTCTAATTGTTGTATATAAATAACAAATAGTGAGAGTAAAGTGTTATCATTTTTTAATATACATAATTTTAAATGACTTTTCACAAGGTTACAGTTAGTTAGGAAAATTTCAAAAAAAAAATCTAGTGATGACAGTACTTAAAGTGTGTACATATCAGAGGAGTGCAGTGGGAACATCGCAGCATGGCTTTTACGTAACCAATTATTTGGAAAAAAAATCAAAATAAAACATATATTTCGTAATATTTCTATCACAATTATTAATATAGTATTCATATTTTGAAATCATAAAAATCTGTAGCATAAATATTTGATTTATATTTTTTTTCCAAAATATACATTTACAAAAAAGTCATGCTTCAATGTTCCCACTGCACGCGCCTGGTACATATATATAAACCATGTCCTCGGAACAAAAAAGTATCATCAAGCATTTACGTCAAAGTAAACTATTGAGCTTTAAAGTTATGAATATTATAGGTCGACCACAATCAAAAGACCATTCCCTAGCTTTGTTCGGTAAGAAGAAAGCGGGGGAAAGTTGCCTGGCAAGCCCGTATTACAAGCCTCAAAATGATATTCCAAATAAATACATATTTTTTAGTTTAAAAAAGGTTACTTACTTACTAGAAAAACTTATTTCGTGTTCGTTTTATGCATCGTAACAACACACATATTTTTTGCACACATTCTTTTGAATGCGGTCTAGCTGTAATAATCTTTCAATTTCCTATGCTGAGTTTGGTTACTGTAGAGATAGTCCAATATTTTACAGAAAATAAGTCAAACTTTGATGTCGCTTATCTCTGTAACTATCGAGATATCACCCAGAGTTTAAAGAATATATTTTATTCAAAATTGAATGAACAAAACTCCCCCAAAGTTTTTGCTGCTAGCTACTATTTTAACACGCATGTTAACTAGTAGTAGGGTTAACATTAACAATTCAAGCTGGGAAAATGAAAATCCCCTTATTTTCAAGGGATTTTCAAACTTAAGATATGTCAATATGATCTGACAGCCGGTGCAGATTTTTTCATATATTTGTTCAGTTCTGCCGGCCCGTACGGGTCGCCGGATGGTGGTCAGCAAATAGCCACACGTCTACTGGAATGTGAACTGATTGAGTGAAATAAATAATCAAAAGTTCCAGTGACAAGCTTACCACGTTAGTTATCTTGTCATGTTCCTCGTGGTTAGCCAGCACCAAGGGGACGGTGTAGGGTTTTTCATCAGTGAAGACATGTTCAGTATCTGGTTCCAAGAAGTAAATCTACGGAGTAATATCAATAGATTAATATAACACAGCGATACCAGTATTGTACCTAATTCTGGGATTGAACTAAAATATTGTAAACTAGGTGTACCCCATTAAAAATGACGGTACTTTTACATGTCGATTCCTAAAGAATAAATCAGTATTTATTTATAAAAAAGAAGAAGAAAAAAAGTTTGTAGACAGATGGACAACAAATTTATTATTATTTGGAATTGACAATAAAAAGTGTAAATTGTGGGAAATACTTTGCAATTGTTTTTTAATAGAGATGCCTACAAAGAATATGTGTTGTGTCAATTTTCCTTATACGGTAAAACCCCGTTAATTTAACTAACTAACTAACCATCATGCCGTTTCTACGCAGGGGTAGGCAGAGAGGATTGAACGCCACACTCTTCTATCCTGGCACACCACTTTTGCTTCAGCCACATTCATACATCTTCTCATACAAGTTCTACGGTTGTTGCGGCTTTTAACAGGGCCATCCTCAAACACTTGTTGTATCTGATCGTGCCAGGTCTTTCGCGGACGCCCTCTATTTCTGTTACCTTCAACACTCGCATCATATATTTTCTTAACCATCCTTTTCTCGTTCATACATTCCACATGACCAAACCATCTCAGCACTCCTTTCTTTATACTATCTACCACACTACAGCCAGCATTGCATTCACGTCTAATTTGTTCATTCCTTACTCTATCGACCAAAGATTTTCCACACAAGCGTCTTAGTGACCGCATTTCTACCGCATTCAGTCTACTTTCATTCCTCTTTTGCCAATTCCAGGCTTCACTTCCATACATTAGGGTTGGCACTAGAACGCCATTATGTACCCCTAGTCTTGCTTCCTTTGACAGATTCTTATTGGCCATAATTGCATTTAGAGCACCATTAACTTTGTTTCCCGCAGTCCCTCTCCTTTCAATATCATTCTCAGCCTTGCCGTCTCTACTAAACATACTTCCCAAATACACAAATTCGTTCACTTGTTCTAAGCATTGATTGTTTACAATTACATCACACTTAGTCACCCTTTCGTCTCTTTCGAATACCATCACTTTCGATTTGCTGACATTCATCATAAGATCACTCTGCAAGCATACATCGGACATCCTGGATACCAGGCATTGCAGATCAGCTTCACTGTTAGCCACTAATACTGCGTCATCTGCGTATAGTAGGCAGGATATGGTGAGTCCATCCATTTTCGCTCCAACTTCTAGTTCCTTCAGTTCTTTCATACAATTATCCATATACAGGTTGAAAAGCCAAGGTGACATTACACATCCCTGTTTGACACCTTTTGTAATATCAAACCATGATGTGAATACCCCATTAATTCTCACGCAAGCACTACTTCCTTCGTACAGGGATGCAATTGCCTGTATGAGTTTACTCTTCACCCCATATTCAGACAAAACCTTCCATAACTTTCGTCTTATCACTCTGTCATACGCTTTTTGGAGATCCACAAAAGCACAAAAAAGTTTTTGGTTCTTTGCCAAAAACTTTTCCGTCATCTAGCGCAATGAGAAAATCTGGTCCATGCGTCCTCTTCCACTCATGAAAACTCCTTGTACATCCCACACTTTTTCTTTCGTTGTCAACCTCACTCTTTCTATCAAAATTCTCGCATACAGTTTGCCAACAGAGCTCAATAGGCTAATGGCCCGATAGTTCGCGCAGTACATTCGCGACTCTTTTCCTTTATATAGAGGCATGATAACAGCTCTTTTCCAATCCTTAAGAATGTAGCTGCCCTCTAAACATTGTTTGAAGAGTCTATGAAGCCACGTGAGTATTACTGGACCACCATTCTTAATGTTACTCGGCAGCAACATTGTCATAACCCACAGCCTTGCCATTCTTCATGTGCTCCAATGCCCTTTTGATTTCTTCCACAGTTATCTCATTCACACTGTCGTCACCATTCATACATCCATTGGACGCCTCAAAGGAATCCTCATTCACATTCCCATTAGTCTCATACATTTCTTCAAAACATTCCTTCCATCTATCTTTTATTTCATTTTCGTTCCTAAGCATCTTTCCGTTTTTTGACATTACAGCATTCACACTACCTCCTTTCGTGTCTCCTCCACCCGTTAATTTAATTTTTTTAAAACACACAAGACCCATAATATTAGTTTATAGTTATTCCCTGACCCCTGTATTCACCCCGATAATTCGAAAAACCCAGAAATTTGTAATTTGAAATAATTTTCAAACCATTGCGTCATAAATCAATACATTTTATATCACAGCTGGACATTTGGAAAATCACTCCACACGTTTGATATTCGAGGTATTCCACGATTTGATCGTGCTCTTTCATGACGATTCGGACAATTAAACAAAATTAAATATCAAGTTAGCATGCGAGTTCGTAACGTTTGTCGTAAATATTGCTTGTCGCGAACCGAATGGTGTACGAAAACGCATCTGTTTAAGGGACGGAAAAAACATTTTTGAATGCAGTAAATCGTGTCAGGGGGTATTATTTTTCTTCGTAGGTCAGTCTATAAAAAAATATGCAACATCTTAAACACTAGGTCCTGTCTTGGGAATAACTTCATAACATAGTTCCCACATTCCTCACTGACCGAGGGGTTCGCACATGTGTGATTCGGCCACCAGCACGCTGGCGTGGCACAAGAAGCAAGAATATAAAAAAATACTTACCTAACCGCTGCTTGGGGTGTTTAATTAATTTTAGATCCATTAGTATTAACGGACATGGGATTAAATCGAATTATACAAGGGCAGGTTGGAACCTAATGATAAGGAAATAATCATTGTGTATATGCATATTGTTGATTTTATTACTTAACATTCTATGTTTTACATTGTTAGTTTTATACTTTAGTGTAAAGCCCACCAGGGCATTGATTGATAAAAATGATAGTAATTATACAATTGTGATGACGACGATGTGTTGGTTAATTTTGATTAATTTTAAGGTATGTAATGAGGAGGAAATTCTATTTATGAATTGTAATGTATGTAATGTATAATGTAATGATTATAAGATTTAATTTTAATTGATTTAGTATGTTTTGTTACAATTATGAGGAGATATTATGTTTAGTTATAATAATTACCATAATTTTAAGCGCGATAATTATTAGTAAATTATCATTTTAATATTATGTACCTACATAGTTTAATATTTGCTGTGTATAGATATAGTATATTTAGATTGGTTTTCAAAAGGGGCTGGGCGATCTGTTCCAACCAATGCACAGTCACAACTTTTTTTTGGCGCCACCCGGAGACCCAATCAGCTGGAGTAAGCGCTCCCTCCCGTGCAGCGGGAACATCCCAAAACGGAGACGATATAATGCCCGACGCAGCCACAGAGAGGAGAGGTTCGTTAGAAAATTCGGCGAGTGAAGGACGTCAGGAAGTTGTGCGGGAGGCTGAGAGGAGAGTTGATGGAGCAGTACGTCGGAAGTCTCGAGAGGGAAGAGAGCAGTCGATAGAGAAGGGGGTAGTACGTCGGATGGTCTGCAATAGTCGGCAGAGAAAAGCAACAAAGGGCCAGGTGGATTGAGTAGCCTGCTTAGGGCCCAGAAAGACAAGAAAAACCAAGAAGAAAAACAAGAAGAAAGAGCATAAGCAGAGACGGGAAGGACAACGCCAGGTGGACTGCAGTGACCACCAGGAGCCATCATCTCCGGGCAGAACGACGAGAACTTCGTTTCGAGACGCCGCACTGGAGGACGCAACTCGCCCCAGGATAGTTAAGGTAGTTTTAAATTAATTTTAAGCATTCAACCCTTCTCATTCGTATTAATTTTGTGTCCAAATTTTTCATTTTCTTGTTCGTATTTCATTGTATGTATTTCCAACCTGCCTAAACATTTTGTGTAAAATAAATTAGAATCAATTGATTTTCCGCGAGTCTCATTTTCCCTCCCCGCTTCCTTATCTTGTGGCTAAAATAAATTGGGTGGTGGTATCATGTTAGTAACCGATCGCATTTTTTTCCGCGGAGCGGATAAAAATAAGCCGAGTCGTGTTATGTTAAAATGAAAAGTTATGACAATATAATTATTCTCGATATCTACGCACCTTAACATACACATAAATTTTATACTTTTTCTTAATATTTTTAATTCATGGACTAAAATATGTTATGAATAATATTAGATAAACATTAAAAAAAATTGTTTTAGAGAAAAATGGGGGCTCCAATTTTCCCGCAAATTGACAACTCTGGTTACAAAGCACAACATTAATGTCTAAAATATATTATGTCAACATTTTTATTTTTTAATGAAGAAAATAATTTATATTGTTGGAAGGTGTAATAAACCGTCCCCAACGTTTCAGAAGGATCTGCATTATATTTATTTTTAAAAAAATCTTAAAATTAAACTATTTTTCGACATCCTAAAGTAGATTACCACATGGTATTTATTTATTATTATTATTACATTATTACATATTTATTATTATTACATTTTTCTTAATTATTGTAAGTTTTCAGTTTATTACTTTTATATTAGAACAAGTTATTGTCCCAAAAAAATTTAATCTAGCATATATTACGCATTCTGATATAAATGAATTATAAAAATCTAGATTTTCGAAAAAAACAAAATATGAACTTGCAGTTAATAAAAAAAAACACTTCCTATAAAACCACAATTTGTTGAAATATCAACAAATATCAACAATACGTTTAAGACCAATGGTCCCTTTATCAGGATACAACATGGAAGTTTGTGTTCAGTGAATTTGGGGATTAAATAAAAAGTTAATTCATTTCAAGAGATTCATTTGTCACCCACTGCCGCAACTCTGTGACAATACTATCATTGAATAATTCTAGAAGAGGTATTTTAGAGGTATTTTTTTAAGCCGAACAACACAACTTTTTGTCAAAATTCAAGATTAGCAATTGAAGAAAATATGCAATACTTTTTACCAGGGCTGCGGAATTGTTTAAAAATCTACCAACTCTGGCTTCCACAGCCCTTTCTGACACCAGCAGCTGATATATCGGGCCAGTTTACCTTATCGGCGTGTCGAGTGATGACAGGGGCAGTAGCCTGCAGGCTGACTCCCCCGGCCGCCAGCTGCAGCAGCGTGGGAGCAGGCCGCTGAGCACGCGCCTGCACCAGCCCCGAGGCTGACACGCGGAGGGCCAGAGGATCCGAGCTTCCCCAGACCGCACCGCTCACGCCGCTGCGGGCGCACCACACGTCGCCTACCGTTGCCAGCACCTGAAACGAAATATAGCTTAAAATTCAAGTAATTTTTATTATTTATCGGAAATACTTTGCGTTTAATCCCTGAACGGATCTGGTCCGAGTCGTTACAACGAAGGAGAGGATTTGATCACAATGATCCTCAGATTTGAAGAGAAGTGTTGTACTTATCTTTGTCACACTTTATCACAAAATGAATTCACTGTTTGATCCCTTGTTGGAAGGGGATATTTCTCTAAGTCACAAATGAGTTACAAAAAGGGTAAGAAAATAACACCGATGTTTCTCCTATCGTGTGTTTATTGTTCTGAAACATTCAATATTATTTCAGAGGCACTAGATGACACCATCCTACAACTACATAAATCATTTAAGCGCCGTACGCCAGATGGTGCCATCCTACAACTACATAAACGATTTGAGCGCCATACGCCAGATGGTGCTCCAACACCTTGTGAAATAGAAAATTTAACATCACTCAAAAAATGTTTCAGTGCTAAACTGTAGAATATGGCGTATAACTTTGATTTTTCAAAGACAAGCATCCCTGGTGTAGTGCCCACATGAAATCAAATTATTATCACTAGATTGTAGAAATGGAAAGAATCACACATTGCCGAGGATTTTCCAGCACACTGCACGTTTTACAGAGATACAGAAAATAGAAATTACTAGAAAAGTTTAGAAGTCAGTCGATCATAACAGAAAGTTCGCAAAATTACATTACCTATTTGAAGGGCGACATAACTGCTAGACACAAAAGTTGTTGTTTTGACAGAAGCAGGAGCCAGAGACAAAAAATGATAAGTGAATGGCGATTTGTTACACATTAATCAACCAGCAAAGTAATTTACCAGAGTACCTACCGAGCATTCTAGAATTTTCCTATAGCGATAAAAATATACAAGGGGGGACATTCTTCAGCTGTGATCCAACCAGTTTTCTTATAGAATAAGTTTAGTACAATTTAAATTTGAAAAAGTTATTACACTTTAAATTTGAAAACGCAGAGATACCGAAACACATTCGCAGAGGGACAATTGAGGCACGGTGGAAAAAGCACTAAGGGCACTTTGAACCCAAAAAATTTGGGCTGCTGGTACACAAGATAAAATATAAAAAGTGAAGATAGTTACAGTCTGAGGATAGATGGCGGGCTGGACCTTGAAGGACACGTAGTCGGAGAACTGTTTATCGGAGCTCACATCCGTCAACCTGAACATGGACCTTCCGGGTTCCGCCAACAGTACCTGAAACAATATAATATGAATTTTACAATAACAAATAATTGAATGAGTGATCGCAGAATGACTTAACTGGTATGGCAGTTGTTTTGATGAACATGATCATTATAATTTACACCAAACTAAAGTTTGTACTATACGCACGCCGAGTTATTTTGTCACTACTATAGATTCAAGAGGAGCAATCTCTGAATATATTATATGTAAATGTCGCACAGAGACGAAATTATACATATATTTTTTTTTAATGGTAAAGTAGGTATGGAAGTCTTTGGGTGTTCATAGAGCTTACGACCTATCATACGGCTGGCGTAAGTGATCACTTTACACAATGTAACGCCATTTCCACCCACGATAGATCTCTTATCTTAAGATGTAATTGAAAACTGCATACTTGCGTAGTTTATGCACTAGCCAAAATTTTTTCAGTTTGGTTGCATTTATAAGTTAAGGCGACATAATAGTTAAATGTATATACCTCTCAAAATGATAATTAATTAAATAACTATTAAAAATATAATAACTTTTCCCGGAGGCATATTTGATTTTTCCATGTTATGTCGACGGTGACGCTGCTTGTGTGAAGCTAAATCGGACGCTAGATGACATTGATGGTCAAGCCTGCGCCAGCGCACAATTTTTCTGATTAATATTAATATTAATATTACACTGCGCCGGCGTGAAGAAATATTTGATTTTGGCTCAGAATTCGAAAGGAGAAAAATCATTTACTCTGGTTTTTTTTATTCTGGAATGTGCATTTTGTCGCATCAAATGAATGGATATTATAATTGATTAGAAAATGTTGTGATCACATTTTCCGATATTTCACCAGTTATATTCCTAAGCATGTTATTTTGTGATATCTGAACTTCTCAAGATATCTGATTAAAAGGGCGGCACGAAGATCTTTGCGGCTGATGATTTCGATTGTCTTGAAAGCTGAAGAGAATAGTTTATCTCAGGTTAGTAATCATTTGTTGGCGTATTTTGGTTTACTCGTGTATGTTTTCAGAGAGAGGAAATGTAATTTTCATTTTTGCATGATTACATATTGGGGGGTATTAATTAATAGAATATTAACTTGTTGAGAGCCAAAAAAACATAGAGAAACATAAATCACCAAGGCCAGAGATTTTCTGAATTTTTTGTGATTTTTCTTTTTACGAAAAAACCATGAAAACATGCGTGTATTAAAAAAAACACACACACATTCATATTATTTTATCGTAAATGTCGTAATGCAATGATTTCTTTATCATTTAAGTAAAAAAAAAAATTTTCAATTCCGATAACGCTGTCAGCGCAACATTATAAGAAAAATAATGATTTATTTTTATTTATTTATTATAGATGACACTACTATTTTTATTTGATGCTTACCTAATAATCTTCTTCTGTGTGGTATATTTTGTTGCACGGCACGGCACACAACGGAACATCGCACTCATAACACATAAATATGATACACTTTCACACATACACATAATTGCATGTATTTTTTTTATAAATACCTGTTAGTATTCAATTGAATCATAAACCAATAAAAATTGACAAATATCGCTAAACATATCGTATATATTTGTGTATACGTGTACAAATAAATCGAAAAAATAAATCGTATTTCCCGCGCATTTTGAATGATGGAATATTTGAATTTCAATTGCACAACACGCGTGCCGGGCGCCATCCGGTACGATTTCGACGGCAGAAAAACTTCTGTTTTGATTGTTGATTTAAAATATAATCGGTGATGTTTTTGAGTTGAAAATGGAACGACAGGTCACCACGGGATTTCTCTACTGGGAAAAAATCACCTTTTTAAAATTCGATACGCGACCGTCGAGAAATAATTAATTTTGTGCCTGTCGCATATATCCGACGTGGCACTCTGGCCCCTGTCATTCTCTGTCGCACAGGTCCGACGTGGCCCCACGCTCATTAAATTCAATAAAGCGGATGGCTATTACACGCTGTCCGCACAAACATATACTCTGAATATTGAATCAGATAAAGGCTACACTTTTACATAAAACTGCATATTCAACTGATGTCTGACTAATGAACAAGGCAATCGAGAGTTTTGAAAAGGCTCTTTTAATACTGATAAATCATGAAATAACACATTATATAAAAATAATCAAACCATTACCTCAATGGAAGTGTTCTGATGATACTTGATGTGCGTGATATCACTCCTTGTGGAGTAGTGTCGCAGGCGCGTCGCCTGTCCGGCCAGCCGCCTCCCCAGCGCGTCGTGATGTGAAGCAGTGACGCGCATGTCCAGTCCTTGGGGCAGAGCGGCTAGGCCGTTCAGCGCCGATCCGGCCGGCAATTGCATCATCATGTAGTGAACGGGACACACCTAAAATATGAGTAAATATAAATATTTAACAAATCATTTGATCTAGGAAAATTTCAACTACAAAATTGGAAGTAAAGAAACGTTTCCAAACAGTTTGGATATCTACCGAAATTATATAGGTCTGTTATTATAGTACACAGGGTTATTTGGAAAACATTAATAACCTCGCAGGACTATATTCCTGCCTTGATTATGAGTCAAAATTTAATGGTTATGGAGTTATGCAATATCAAAGTTTGCATTTTTTTTCAATATTTCTAACTTATCTTTTACAAAATGTTGAACTATCATTACAGTAACTTATATCGATTATGAAACATTCATTAGTTTCAATACAAGTCAAATAAAACGATAAAAACCCTGCAGATATTCCAATTGGAATTTGAATGTTTTTAATATTTTATTGAACTTGTATTAAAGGGAACGAATTTTTCAAAATTTAATATAAGTTAATGTAATGATAGTCCAACATTTTACAAAAATTATGTCAGAAATATTGAAAAAAAAAATGTAAACTTTGATGTCGCATATCTCCATAACTTTTGATATTAGATCATGGTTGCTTGAACATTTTCGCCTCATAATCAAGGCAGGAATGCAGCCCTGCGAGGTTATTAATGTTTTCTAAGTAACCCTGTATATAGGTCTGTCTATAAGAAGACTCCCTGCAGTTTACTACTAGCTATGGGACACTCTGCTTAGGTGGTAAGAACAGTTTCTATCAATGTTTAGAGTAGCTTGTTGGTGTTGTGATCTGGTGGTCAGTGGTTCGAGCCCCCTTTCAGGACAGCAACAAGTTTTTAAAGAGTTAAGGTTGTTATTACGGTCGTTAGACATATTTAACTGTAATTGGTTGCAGATATTTTATACGAACCGTATGTTTTTCCCAAGAACGATTATCGACGTTTCGTTGAATGCTTATTAAATGTCATCAGGAGGACGACCGCAACCAGTTACAGTTAAACAACAAGTTTGTCCTATTTTCATAGCACAGGCTTTTTTAGCTTAGTTTGAAAATAGTAAAAGTATTGATACGACACGTATTCCGTGTTCACATGTCATGTTTACGTACCTCCACCGCTAGAATAACATGTTGCTGCGAGTCCAGGTTGGCATTGGAACCGGATATCATGATCACGGCGCGGCCCAGGCGGCCCTGCGAAGTCACTCGACCTTCGGGAGAGATATCCACCAGAGCACCACGGGTCAGACCCTCGTCCTCCAAAATCCTAAAACATGTCATATATTATTTCAATATGTACTTATAATTATTTATTGTCGGGTGCAGTCAGTACTTTGGTACAGTAATATCAATGGATTTTGGCCCGACACATTCACTTCAAGTCAAATAAAATAACAATATTTTTAAATGTATGTTCTGAGAACACAATTACTGGATTTTGTCCACAAAGGGATAATTAAAATAAATTATATAATTTAAAATAAAATGTGCACTTTGTTTTCACCACTTTATTAGATTATTATATAATCTACTTGTTTCGAGAACTATGTTCTCTTCTTCAGGATTGTCTGTGTATTAAAATTGAAAAAGATACTACATATCGGATGGGACAGATGCATAGTACTAGAAGAAATAAGCACTCTGAGATGTTTCAAATGCTGCGGATATAACCACAAATCAAAAGACTGCAAAGAAAAAATGGCATCCCCGAACTGCTCAGAAGAACACAACCGCGAACAGAGACTAAACCTCAAAATTTCCACAAACCACACCGCTACAGACATGGAATGTCCAACCTACAAAAGACAACTTGAAAACCAAAAAAGGAAATTTAACTATCAACAATAGCAACCAAAAAGATAAGATGAAAACAAAACAAATCTGAAAATACTATACCTTAATATCCGAAGCCTCAAGCCAAAAGTGGATGAACTGAACATAATACTACAAAACAAAATACCACACATACTCGTCCTCACAGAAACATGGCTAAAAACACATGAAGCTGAGTTATACAAAATTAATAACTACAACGGAGTTCACTCTTGCAGAAACAGAAAAGGCGGAGGGGTCTCTATATATGTACACAAAAACCTAGACTTTGACGTACATAAAGCGGAAACCTACAAAGACGGAAATAATCTATTAAAAATTAAAATCATCAAACCAAACATTTGCATCATTGCTATCTACAGGCAGCCAAACAAAGAAAACAAAAGCGACTACATTCAATACCTTGAACAAAACATTTCAAACATACAGAATAAAGACAAGACAATTATCATTGGCGACACAAACATCAATCTACTAAAAATAAATGACAGATCCGTAGAAAACTACAAAAATGTACTAAAAAGTAAAAACTTTGAAATATTAAATAAAATAGATTAACAAAACTATACCAGAGAAAACAATCGAAGCGACAACACAATAATAGACCATGTGTCTACAAATATCACATACGAAATACCACCAACATTAAAGCTAACGGAAACCCCTCTCAGTGACCATAAACAAATCGAGATTGAATTCAAAATACCAACAAAGACAGGAAGCAGAAAACAAGAGTACACAAACAAATTAACTAACTACAAAAAGCTCATTATAAACCTCGAAAAAACACTAAAAAATAATACAATAAACAGCTTTGCCGAATTACAACTCATCATAAATGAAGAGCTGAACAAAACAACCCAGACAACAAAAAGAAAATATACAAACAGTATTAAAGAAGGATGGCTGACAAAAGACATTTTCCAAAAGATCAAAATAAGAGACGAAGCATACAAAACAATGAAAAACGAAACACATAGCACCGAACTTATAAAATATTATAACTACTGCCAAAAAGACGTAAAAACATCCATAAAAAAAGCAAAAAAAGATCATTATAGCGCAACTAAACAATACTGAGGGTAACAGCAAAAAAACTCTGGAAAATCGTCAATAGCATTGTATCTCACTCAGACATAAAAAAAAAAAAAAAAGAATAAAGAAAGAAGATGGAACTATCACAGAAGATCCGAAAGAAATAGTGAAAACCATAAACACTTTCTTCTCTACAGTCGGAGAAAACCTAGCAACACAAATCAATGAACCGAAAAAAGTAACACCACCACAAGACCCAAAAACAAACGCTTCAATGTACCTCAGACAAACCACAGACAGAGAAATCAAGCTAATAATAAAAAATCTCAAAAAAAATGCATCCCCCGGAAATGACAAGATCAAAACATCAACACTCAAAATCATACAAGACACAGTAATACCCACCATCACAAGACTCATAAATAGACACATGAAACTCGGAATTTTTCCCAATGAGCTGAAAATAGCCAAAATAACCCCAATACACAAGAGTGGCAAAAAAGACGAAGCCAGCAACTACAAACCCATAGCAAACCTCACTGTATTTAGTAAAATATTTGAAAAAGACTACTCGAACACTTGAATACACTCAACATACTGACAAACACTTTTTCGATTTTAAAAAAGCATTTGACACGGTACATCTGACTACCCTAGTCAACAAATTATCAAAAATCGGAATCACTGGCAACGTCCTAAACATTTTCGACAGCTACCTAAAAGACAGAAAGCAATACACCACACTACACGAAACCACAAGTACATATATGAATGTCAGCTATGGTGTCCCACAGGGACCAATCCTCGGACCATTACTCTATATAATATACATAAACGACCTGGAGCAGCTAAATATTAGAGGCAAAATAATACTCTATGCGGACGACCTTGGAATATTTTACGAAAACAATAATGACATAGAAACCACAAAACAAATCAACAAAGACATAGACATATTAACTGAATGGACAAAAAGAAATATACTAACCTTAAACGCTCAAAAATGTAACTACATTAACTTTGAGGCCAAACGGAAAACGCATAAAATGGACATAAAAATACATAATGAAACACTTACTGAATTAGAAAATACTAAATACTTAGGACTCAACATAGACAGACATCTCAAATGGACCTTTCAAATAGACAAAGTAACTGACTCACTGACAAAACTGACCAGCCTATTCCACAAAATACACGAAATCACACCAAAGACCGTAAAAATTCTGATGTACCAGGCATACGTCAAGAGTAGAATAGAATATTTGATACCCTTCTGGGTAACCGGAAACAAAACTAACCTAAACAGACTCCAACGACAGCAAATCAAAATATTAAAAATGGTCTATGGTCTGAAATACCGGACACCAACTGAAACTGTATGCCGTATAACACAACAATTAAACATCGAAAGCATTACAAAAATCGAAACACTTAAAATCATTCACAAACTAACAATTGGCGAAATACAAGACGAAGACATAAAATTAGACAAAATACACGAAAAACACCAACACAACACTAGAATGGCTCAAAATTATCACATAACACACGCCAAAACAAAAACAGGACAATCCCGACTAATTTGCAACGGACTAAAACTGTACAATGACCTGCCACAACAGACCAAACAACTGACCACTGACAAATTCAAAACAGATGTGACAAAAATATTAAAACTTGGCCAAATATAAAAAAATTCCTTTGTATCTAAATTATATTATTATATTTTCTTATATTGAATCATGTAAAAATGTTACCCATAAACCTCTAAGGTTTCCATTACTTTTTAAATAAAATAAAAAATTTAAAAAAACTATACAAGTGTGTTACGGTGAAGGGTAGGTGAGGGGAGGGAAGGTGGTCGGAGCCGTTAATTATGGAATGTCATCTCAAGGAGATGACATTTCACATTACAACATTCCATAATTCACCATAACACACTTGTATAGTTTATTTTTTTCAATATTAGTACACAGACAATCCTGAAGAAGGGAACATTGTTCTCGAAACATGTAGATTGTATAATCCAATAAAGTGGTGAAAACAAAGTGATTTGTGTTTTATAGTCACTACAAAGTTCAAGCCTTCATTCAGAAGAAAAAATATTCTTCGAACAATTAAATTATAGAAGTCTCACAGAGACAAAGCTTTTGCTAATGATACCTCAATATTTACTAAAATATCATTACCAGCTGCGAAATCTATGTATACCATGTAATGGGAAGGACCATAGATGTCTCTAGCATAGTCTATTTGAATATATAAAAAGAATTGGTTGGTTGTTGGTATTATGGTTAGGACTCTCGCCTCGTGATCCAAAGGTCGCAGATTCGAATCTCACTCCAGACCAGCAAGTTAGTCCTATTTTCTAGCACAAGCGTTGAGCTTAATTTGAAAATAGTAAGAATATTGATGTGACACATATTCCATGTTCGCATCTCTATTTTTTATTTAAAAAAAAAAATACATAAAAGAAACTGATTTAGAACATAATATGTACAACTTTCAAAAATTTGATAATGTGTTGTAGTAATCTGATCTTATTTGCACAAAAATAAATTATAATTTTTTGATACGTTACGTCAGATATTACAAAATTTAAAAATAAAATAATTGACTTTTTAATTTCACTCAAACCCTGGCAGCACAATTATCTCCAAAATCCGCACGCGCCACGAAAAAACCTTTACAGGATGGTAACATAATTCCGCCATTTTTAAATGTTTCAAATAATTTATTGATGATGAAGACTCCCTCGAAGTTTTTGCTACAAGCTATGAGGCACCCTGTATTGTATCTTAAATTATCTTATTTAATAGTCAGAGAGAAACAGACGTCACTCCAATATAAAAAAAATTAAAGTTCAACCACCAACCTGTAGGTTACTCTGTCAGCGGCATAGTTGGTCTCCAGTACTGCGGATGAGTGCGGCGCCAGCAACAGCGTTCCTCCTGATGGTACGGGAGCCATCAGCTGCAGAGGATCCACCACGACCAGCTCCAAGCTGGCGGACCACGTGTGCACACGTCCCACCAGGCTCCCACGATCAGACTGAAGATACAAGGCAAGCAAAAGGAAAATAAAAATTTGTTTAATAAAAGACGACACAGGGACAAAGTAGACACAGGGTTCTACATTTATTTATTTATATATCTTTATTTAGTTAATGATACATTGTTTATCATTAGCTAATATTAAAAAAACATTATATCGCACCTTTAATCATAAAGTGAACTAACTCAAAATTTACTTTTGGCGGGTTTTTATCATGGCGGGGACTAACTGCCCAAGGTCAATGTATTCAGTTTAACAGACCGTTCCGATGATAAAAAATGACGGAGATAGGAGACAATATTTCTCTTTTATAGTAATTTGCGAGCACTTTTCTTTTCGCATCTTTAATCATAAAGTGAACTAACTCAAAATTTACTTTTGGCGGGTTTTTAATTATGGCGGGGACTAACTGCCCAAGATCAATGTATTCAGTTTAACAGACCGTTCCGATGATAAAAAATGATAGAGATAGGAGACAATATTTCTCTTTTACAGTAATGCACGAGCACTAGTTGATACTCAGTAAGTGATTGAACTCGGAGTTACGTCGGCTTCATAAGGAGCATCACACACAAATTTCTAATTAGAAGCCATACGCAGAAGGAAGCTGATAGCGTACACAGCCTCATTAAGAAGGAGATTAAGAAAAACCTAAAAACTGGACTGATATATACACCGGACCACTTTGATTAAGTGTGCTAAAAAGTCCAAACCTCCGTTGATTTCAATCGATCGACTGACCGATTGAGATCAAGAATTAAATTTTGAATCATTTCTGGATTTGAAATTACTACAAGAGGAGTGGGGATATAATTTTACAATAAATACAGAAGGAGAGATTATTAATTGGAATTATATAAAAGTATAAAAAATAACGAAAGAAAATCCTACCTCTTTTTTTTATAAAACATCATACAAGGATGAAAATTTCAAAAGCTAATTTTAGAAACAAAAGAAAGAAAATGAAACCAATATCAAAAATATCACTACAAGCAGCCTATTTTGAAAGACAAGATTTGAGTGAAAATAAGAAAAAAAACTTAAAAGAGCTGATCTCAAAGAGATTGATGCCTTCTTTTTATGCGGGGTTTTATAATTCTATATTTTAAGTGTTTTTGTTAATTTGTTACCAATAATAGTGAGATCTCATTAATAACTGATTTTTAAGACGGATTATAAAGATATAAGTCTAAAGTTCATATTTTTTCATAGGTAATAACGTTAAAGGTATTATAATAATTAAAATTAACTATAGTTAATTTTAATTACTATAATACTCGATTTAAATTTTTGAAACATTTAAGTTTTTGCTTTGATTACGGCTTCTATCTATTTAAATTTTTGAAATAAGTTTTTGTTTTGTTTTGATTTCACTTGACGACTTCAAGTGTACTTTTTTTATATTATTATTAAATAATTATTGACAATTATTGTTTTTTAATTGAACCATTCAATTGTTTTTGATCAAGATTCTGCGTTCCAATCTTTCAATTTCATAATAATTACAGATAAAAAAAGAACCATAACATCTTTTTAATATTAACAAGCAATTTTTTGGTAAATATAAATTAATAAAATAGAAATAATAAGAAATATTTTTTCAATAGTTAATTTCATTAGTCCAAAACTGCAGGAAATCTAAATGTATCACGTACTTTTCAGGTGAATTTAATATAAAACTGCAACATTTGCTATTACTACGTGTGATTATATTTTGTGATTTCATTTTTCGTCAAAAAGTGAAATAACTACGAACTTTTTTAAATGTTTATTTTAGCGCTTTTTACGAAATTGATAATTTTATTCATAATTATATAAGTTCGATAATTGTACTAATTAACCCTACTTTTCAAATCGACCTAAAACCTATATCTTTTTTTTTATGACAGATTAAAGTTGTTTAAGGGGTTACGTGTAGTCAGAGGCGCAAAAAAATAGACATTTTCAAAATTTTTTTTTGAACAGTTGTTTAATGTTTTGATTCAATACATAATACCAACGTTTTACACTATATTTTAAGTAACTATACCGAAAATTTCAAATAAAATTATTAATACTGGACCACGATAGAATCTCGTTTCTTGACCCCTGTTTTGCAAGTAGTGTTTCGCGGTGTCCATCAGTGCTTCTTAGTGGTTTATCTAAATTTAATGAAACAAAAAGAAATCAATAGTTAATCTTGTGCTTAATCGAAGCTTTTTTATATTTTTTCAAATTTAGCAAAATGGCGGTCCTTGAAAGCTTAGTTATGAATTTTGAGTGAAAAAATTACTCATTTATTATCTATAAAAAAAAAGTTTAAGTCAAAAAAAAAATCCTTCGATTAAGCACAAGTTTTTAATACATAAAATATGATGTTTAAATTTCATTTAAATCTGTCGAGTAGTTTTTACAATATCGTGGACACCGCTTTTGAAAACGTTATTTTGAGAAAAACGCGTTCAAAGTTTTATGCATAAATAATTAATACAAATACACTTTTAAAAAATTACTAGAGTCGTCTATTTCTGGTACATGTAATACATCTTATGCCGGTGTGTAAGCCTCCAAGATGTCGATTTTTTTTTATCTACGTCTCATTTTGTCTTCTCGAGTGACCTGATTTGCACGTTGGTCAGCAATCTTTATGCGCTCTATATCGAGTTTTTCAGCATACCGGTGTGCATTAGGTCCATAATGTAATCCTATGCATTGGCAATCGTTAATATTCCTTGCATACCTTCATGACGTTTCATTATAAATTTTTGAAAATGATTATAATACACGCACAACTACCTATCGACTGCTGGGTTTCACTGCCACTGAAGTACTAACACTAAATCAAATCTCAGTTAGCCTAAAGGTTCTTATGTCTAAAAGTAGAAGTATAAAAGAAATTTCGTACATTATTCTTAGAATTAAACAGGTAAAAACCGCATTCCGTAGCAGTAGCCCCGTTTGTCAGCCCGGCCAGCTCTAGTACCGTCCGCTTATCAGTACGGGCGGCAGCGGAGGGCCCTACAGTTATCGTTGGATATCTTTAAAACGAATAACCGGATCGAGTTGATATTTTCACACAATATTTTTGAAACATTTTGCTTTAAGAAAACACCAAAAAAAAAATTTTCGATTTTTTTTAAATCCTGACTACACGTAACCCCTTAAGCAAACATGTCAAACTTTGATTGCTTTTTCCCACAAAATAGAAATTTTGAGTTAGTTCACTTTATGATTAAAGGTGCGATATATATATGTACACTTATTAAATAATATTTCTCTTCATACATTTTCCATTGTTATGTGGCGTTTACATTCTTGTTTGAAGATATTGATTCTGCTCAGCTTCCTCACACCTTCTGGCAGGCAATTATACTCATTTATTCCCTTGTAATAAATACAGTTTTGTGTGTTTGTCTTTTTTCTATTTGGAATACTTATTTTGTTTGCATTTCTTGTATTATGTCTATGTATCTCTGTGCTATATTTGATCTTATTTTTAAAATATTTTGGCATTTTGTCTTTTAATATTTTGTGAATGAATATATATATATATCCTGTAACCTATCGGGCGTCCATCATGGACGAAATTGCATATAATGTGGCGTCCACCTGCTTACGACGTCCGTATATCGGACGTCAGATGGGAGAGTGTTCGCAATGGGCGCGGATTGTCTTTCTGATGCCATAAATGTAAAAAAAAAAAAAAAAATTGGACGTCAATTCGCTCCCAGTTTGGCTATTCTCAGTATATCTGTAGTTCTGCAAATTTTCGTCACAAAAAATAGCAGCGCTGTCGGCATTATTCCGAACATTCATTGCTAGCCGTGTGTGACTGCCTACTCGCTACAAAATACTACAAATAGTCCAACTGCGCGTCGAGCGAAAGTTTGAAATGCGACGTTGCCACTTGCTGGATGCTTTGACTTCATTTAATTTTTATATTCACGATTTATGAGAACTCGTACGCATTCACTTGAATGAAGAAGTGGAGTCCGCTTTTGTACTCCATTTAATTCGTGGCGTCTGATTATTTGACGCAAAAACTTTGGATCGATTTTTAACCCTTTTCTCGTGATCCAAACGAGCTGAAATTTTGCACGCAGACTCGTGGGGACGTTCAAGAAGATCTATCAAATTTTCGTTAAAAAAATTTAATGATTATAGTATAATTTAGGATTTTTAGATATTTTAATAGTTTTTTAACATTGGAATCATTACATAAATGTTTGATTACTACCGTCGGCGGCGGCCCGATAACGTCGCGGAATATTTTCTAAATTTGCATTACTATATATAATTATATTTATTATTCATTATATTAATTACTATGTATAATTATATTAATTACGATATATAATTATATTAATTACTATATATAATTACTATAGTATAATAGGTACTTCACTATGAATTTCAAAAATTTATGACAATTGGTTAACAGAGATAGAGAATTTTGACATAGATATTTGTCTAGACATGTTTCATTTTCAGTCAATCAATTATTTAATTACATGATGGTAAACTTAATTTACAAAGAAAGGGAGTAAAGGTATTGTTGCAAGTTTGCAAAGTGACAGTTGTGTTTGTGCTTGCTCTCTTGGATAATTACTTATTTTGGATAAAACAGATATTTATAACCTTTTTTTCCCTTTGTATTTAGTTTATATTTTGTTGTATTGTAGCATATTAACGAATTTCCGTTTCTACATCCTTAATGGAGGACTTAAGACCTCCGGATCCTCCGGATCCCCCTGATCCTCATCCTTCACCATCTACCATAAGAGGAATATCGCGTTTTCCTTTGGAGGACTCGGATTCCTCAGAAGATTCCTCTTTTTCAGCTTTTAAAAAAAGGAAAATTGAAAAAAGATCTTCAAAAATAAGACCTAAGCCCTCTACCATCGTTGCGTCTCCTCCTATCTCCCCTACGCCTTCAATAATCCCAGCTTTAGAGCCTTCTTCTGCTCCTCAGGGTCCTCTTCCTCATCCTCAACTGTTGTACTCTGACTCAGCAGTATCCCCTTTTCTGGTCTATGTTCAGAGAACAGAACGAGGTACAATCCACCCAATCGATTTTGGTAAACATATTTTGCAACAAAAAACAAAAGGCATTCGCCCAGATGGTATTAAGGCAGAAGGTAGATATAAAATCTCTGTTGAATTTGAATCAGGAGCTTTGGCAAACAATTTTGTATCAAGTTTTAGCAACTCACAAAATAATAAATTCAAAGCTTACGTTCCATCCTTTAATGTTACCCGCCTGGGTCTCGTACGTGGCATACCCGTTGATCTTTCAGAGGAAGAAATAATTTCGTATATCTCTACATCACAAAATATTGGTAAAGTTGTAAAGGCTAGACGCCTAAACTATAAAGATACTTCCTCTGGTACTGTCACATGGAAACCATCACAAACAGTGGTCCTCACTTTTGAAGGCCAAACCCTTCCTTCTCACGTATATCTCTTGTACAATTCTCTGCCAGTAGAACTGTACACTTTCCCAACCATTCGGTGTTATAATTGTCTCCGCTATGGACACTCTAAGGTGACATGTAGATCCTCTCCTCGATGCTTCAAGTGTGGTGAAAATCATCTTACCAATCAATGCCCAAATCCTCCCGATGTCCCCACCTGTGTGAACTGTTCAGGTAATCATACGGCGACTAGTTTTTCATGTCCAGAATTAACCAGACAAAAAAACATAAAACAATATATGGCCGCCAACAATGCATCATATTTTCAAGCATCCAAAATTTTCTCGATTTCCAAAAAATCATTTGCCAATGTCTTATCTCAACCTCCCGTTACTCAAACTCCCCAGAGTTGCCTCTTTACACCTAATCTTCCTGCTACCTCTTTCCGTAAAACCGTATACCATAATCCTAAATCAAAAGTTCCTAGCTCTCCGGGATATGACAGACAAGGACATAATGATCAACTGTTCTCTTATAGTTCTAACCCCTCCAATGTCATTACTTCTAATATTAGCCAACCAACAAAAACTCCTACTCTTCCACCATCTACTCCCCTGTCAAATGCCATTAGCAATGAAAATTCTTCTTTTATTCAGACTGTACTTATGATACTCATTAATTTAATTTCTAATAGCAATTCTTTACCGTCCAACGCTGCTTCTATAATTTCATCTCTTAACTCCCTTCATAATGGCCTCCGATGTTCAAATCCTTCAGTGGAACAGCCG